>JAGDYQ010000024.1:7126066-7167288 GCA_021962125.1 Bulinus truncatus
CTACCTTAACTGATGCTATACTCTAACGCTGCGAGTCCTACATCTGAAATATTCAGCACCGGATAGGTAGGCTCTTGTGACGTGAAGACTTCCATCTGAGGTTGACCTGTTCTTTGATTGGTTAGTGTGAGATAATGACACGATAGGGTGGAGGGGGGGGGAAGGCGAGTGTAGAAAGAAAGAAGTGTCAGTTAGTGGGCAGATTTAAAAAAAAAATAATTAATTGACAAAATAAAAGAAACAAACCTAAAGTTGAGAATGGATACATTTATTTATGACCGAGAAAAGTTAAGATTTATGCCACTTTTTGTTTGATTGAAATACAACCCTGTGCTCCTTCCTGTATGAGCTTACACATTTTTTTTGGCTATCTTTTCCATTCTCAGTTATATTTCGCTTTTTTTTAATGTGTAAGTTAAGTTCCCTTAAGTCCTCGTTGGGGCAGATGACATTTAGAATTCATCTGTCAGTAGCCATATCGTATTGAGGCATTGTCTGGCTAGCACAACGCCCACCTGCCTATACCTCACCGACATATGTCAGGTCCCCGTTTAAAAGCTGGGTTGCCTAGGGAACTTCAATAAGGACCCGACGCAATTTTCACCGACGCTTGGACCCCGGAACCCTGGACAGGCGCATGACCACGCGTCCCAATTTTCTTTTAATAATACAAAGTAAAGAATGAACGCATTACCTCCCCTTCTCTTTCTCTTTTTATACACTTTTTAAATCATTCCTTTAGTGGTTATGTCTCATGCTTTTCGTTTGCCATTTTTTATGTTATATCTTCTAACAGGTTTTGAGATTATTATTTGTTTTATTAAATCTCCCCCCCCCCTTTTTTTTTTAAACATCAGTGTCAAAAAATAATTACGTAATTGAAAATATACCAACAACACCCACAATTGTAAATGATGAGCGGATGAATATTTAGATAGGTAGACGCAGAGACTGACTAGTTGATGTACACATTATATATATATATATATATTGATTTGTAATTATAGAATAAGTAGGTGGTGGGCTCATGCAATGAATGATACCCTACCTAGACAGATGTAATGTAGACGAGTGCAGGCTGCAAGAGACAGAGAATCATACGTAGACATATTTGAAACAGTCCATTAACAGCCTGATATATAGACACTCAAAAGCTCTTGACATTGAAACGGAAAAGTCGGCGGATATCTCCGGGTCTCTCAAGCCCCAGAGATGAAAGAAACGGCCCCTAAGCCAACATGACCTCGTCTCTCCGAGAGAAACTCATCCGATTAAGTCCACCAGGCCTTCGATGGGAAGAGGGGGGGAGACCTGTGTGCACGACTGACAAACATGCACGCGCACTAAATCGTGTTTCCTCCTCCCCCCAATATTATGCAGACTTATTTTCGACTGAACGAACTAAGCGTTTCATTTGATCCACTACCAACGAGGAATCGATTCCCGTCCCGGCGTGGTAACTTAAGAACAAATAGGCCTACAACACAATAGTAAAAAAAAAATCGAATATTTACGAATGGTGACACTTGTAAAAGTTCAATGTTAGAATGTCCAATTACATCACTGTTTTAGTGGCTTTGTGGATATTTTTAATAATAATAATAATAAACAACAGACGCTTCGTATGAAAATGAAAAAGTAGCAATACTAACAGCATCTCCACAAGGCCAGAATACATTTCAGGGTCTCATGGTCTTTCAGCCCCCCCTCCCCCATCTTCTATTTAATGACTTAGTGATTGAATGGTGTGTATGTGTGTGTGTGTGATTTGGTAGAGTTCGTCAGGGGCCCAGTAATAGCTAAAGGGGTCCGTGGCAATATTCCCTCTTAGGTGTGGTATGAAGTGAGCAAAACTTTTTGTCTCAAAGCGATATTTTGTTTGAGGCCGAAATTTGTGAGCGATTTAAGCGATGACGTCCGTCGGAGTGAGCGATCGTACGTGTAGTATGAGCGACGCTCTGAATTCTTGTGAGCGATCGCTCACGCGCTCAGCTTAGAGGGAACATTGGTCCGTGGTACAAAAGTTTAACAATGACCTCCGCTCAGGCCAGTTGAAGATCTTCATTGCGATAGTATTAATATAACAGTATGCAAACAAATCAGAATTGTATCCATTCCACACGAGTTCCCGATATTAAAAAATGTCATGCTGTCTCCTATGTATAGTATTTAACCACCGTTAGGACCCTGTTCTAGTCTAGTACTTATCTATCAACCCATCATGACTACGGTCTCTCATCCAGAGTCTTGAAAATTGTCTGTACAGTGGCTGCATAGTTTTGCGAGATCAAGAGATGCACTATACTTTTACGGACATCTGAAGCTGTTTTCAGACTTAAACTTTTTCACCACCCTCTACTCAGTGAAAACTGCACAATGTGCACATAGTTGTTTGATATTATGCACCTGTTGAAGACATATCAAAGAATGTTGTAACTGGAGATTTAAAAAAAAAGGGGGGAACATTTTGCCTTACTAGATCGGGCATGGGCAAGCTACAGACCGCGGGTCAGGTTTGGTCCGTCAGACTATTTGATCTGGCCCGCTCTCCGCTCCCCGTCCATTCGTTTATATCAGTGACGTGTACATTAAAATTGTATTAGTTCATAGAAACACAACGTCGATCTATTCTCGGTCAGACCCTTCAATGATATTAAACAAAAAAAAAACAACCCATTGCGGCCCGTAATTTAAAAAAAAAATAAAAGTTGCCCACCCTTGGAGAAGTCATAATTACATCCCCGGAACCACCAATCTCATCCCTTGAATGGTCTACTACTTCACAGTCGGAGTTAGAAAGTGGTGAAATACAAATGAACTATTTCCCAAGAAGGGGTCAGACAATTGCGACATAATGTCCATTGTTTTTTTTTCCCCTTCTCAAAAAAAAAAGTGTGCCTTTCCCACCCCTTCTGAATCTGAACATCACGTGATTCTAAATATAGATCATGCTAAGGTAGATCATTTACCATCAAACTACCATATGTGGCATACAAAAACACTTTGTCTCCCTTTATTATTATTATTATTTTATATATATATATATGTTGAAAAAGTTTTGTTTTTGCTCTTAAGGCATAATAAACATATCAAACATATTCTAACGTAATAACTAGTTGCCGATCATTCTGCATCATAAAACATGCTTTCAGTTTTGTCGCAAATATACAACAAATAAAGATACCCATAATGCATATTCTAACAGAAGAGTGGCTAAAACATTCCTAACCAGTTAGAAAGAGATGGAGGATGGACAACAAAAAAATAGTTCTCTGTAATGGAACAAGAGGAAAGGGGGGGGGGCGTGGTGTCTTGTATAAGTAAAAAAAAAAAGTGATATATATTTCACTTGATGACCTCAAATTGATCAGACGGTCTTTCTTTCCTGTTTAAAAAAATAAAAGTGATCCATTTTTTCAACTCTCAGTCCTTTGTGTTGTTACTTATATCATACAATTTCGATTTGACTCTTACGAGTCTTTCAAATGGGGACAGGGTTCAAAGGATTCTTTATACCCCCTCCCCGTCCCCCTCCCCAATCTACACATAATTTCTCCCTAACTCTTAAGAATGCCCCCCCCACCCTTCTCCCCCCTCCCCCAACCACCGATACTATCTCGATCACGACCCACACGTCACTACATTTGGCAAACGGTGACACGTGAGTGGGCTAGGAAGAGGGTTGGGGGTGGGGGAGAGATGGCTCGAGTTAGGAAGATCGTTGAGTTAAAGAATTGATTGAGATCTGAAATCGAAACGTTTTTCTTTTTTTTTTTATTATTGTGGGCGATCGGTTTAAAGCAGTCCCTGGAGACTTCCCTCTAGTAAGTTACCCCGGGGGTTGGAGACTTCCCTCTAGTAAGTTACCCCGGGGGTTGGAGACTTCCCTCTAGTAAGTTACCCCGGGGGTTGGAGACTTCAACTACTCAAGCACGGAAGAGACTGTGGGGTGGGGGGAGGGAAATAAAATAATGCTTTTTCTTTTCAAATATTGGAGATTCTGTTTATTTAATTTTTTTTTTTAAAGTAAAACTTACTATCCCTAACTTATTCTTTTTTTTTGTAAATAGTTTTAACTCTGAGTCGATCGAGTACCGAAAAGTTAGTTTTTTTTTCCTGCACAAAGCTAATGTAATGAATTGATTAGTTGCTGAATCGATTCGACACCTTAACATTGTTGTTGTTTTTGTCACATACCTGTTGACGGCCTGGATTTGAAACGTTACGTATTTCAAAGACAAAAACGCTAAGCTACAAAACAATATGAAATAAAAATAAATCTACATGTATCGGGAAAAAGGTTTTGGAAAAGTACTCGATAAAACTCCCGAGAACACAAGCTGGGTTTCTTATAGCCAATGGGGGATTTTCGGGGGAAAAGTTTGGTTGGATTCATAATTGTTCGAGTTTTGGCGGGGCGCTTGGATTTTGTTTTATTTTAGAGACACCGAATTTTTGAACTTCTCTACATCTCGAAAACATGTTATAAAATTAATACATACGTAAACAATAATTATTTAACATTGTCTGGCTAAACACTTATGCAAATTTAATGTGATGACGCACATTCAAAAGGTAGAATGGGAGCACGGTGGCAATTTATTTCAGAAATGTATTTCACAGAGGTGGTTGGCTGGTCAACAGCTTAGGTAATGCTTATGACGTCTCCAGAGATGGTCAAGAATAGCCTCCACCCTTCACACACCCCCCTTTCCCTCACAACCGCTTCATCTGATAAGTTTCGCGTGTCCTACAAACGATACACTTTGATACGTTCTGAAACCTTTCCTTTGTTTGATACAGCCATAAGGTCCGGTCGGGGAAAAGCTAATGGAATCCATTGAGGCCTACTGACCAATCGGCCAACGAACAAAGGGATAAACGGACGTGTAGAGAAGGGGGTGCTTGTCGGGTGGACCGGAGGGGGAGGGGGGAAGAAAAGTTTTGGCTATCATGTTGGATGTGAATGATGGCGAAAGGTCGTTAAACATCTTTATCCGCTGCGCGCGGTGGCTGTCTTCTCCCCGCCCCCTCCCACCCTCTCCCCTGATTCCTCCTCAAATCTCTATTATTCTTGGTTCCGCACGTCAACAACTAAAGCGCTGTCACTCCAAGACAAGAAAATGAAAAGTCTGAACCGGAAACTGGGGGGTGCGTGGGGAGATGACGTAGGTTCTATCCCTTTTTTTATGCTTTACCGAATAACAGGACCCAATGATCTTGTGTAATTCTAAACTACAGAAAGTGTTTAGCCCCTGGGCAAAGGTTTATTATTGGAGGCCCCCCCCACCACCCTCTATTGACGTGGAGGACAAAGAATACTCAAGTTCCTCTTCTTCCGGTTCCATCTCGACATTCCCATCTTTCTGACGGTGCTAATGCATCGACGGGGGGAAGATATATATATATAGGCGCTGACAATGTGATTATATAACTGGATATAGAGTATTGCAAGCTTTGGGGGGGGGATTTTGTTTTTGAAACAAACAACACGCAGAGGGCTGAGAGGTTAAAAATTTGAATATTTCTTGATACGGGTACACCGCACTGGTGTTTCGTTTTTTTTTTGTGTGTTTTGTCGGTTGAGGTGGACAACGTTTAGCTTAATCTCTGGGCAACGTAGGGACTAGGGACACGCTAAGGGTTTCTATCAGCAACACAAGGTGTCTCGTTCTATTTTTAAAGTACGTAAGACGTACTTGCCGTCTAAGTCGTTGACCACTGGCATGGCCTTCCGCTATGTCATTATTACCTCGATTGCTGCTATTCTGCTTAGTCATCATCGTAATACATTTACTAAGCTATTAAATTTCATTTAGATAAGACATTTTTCTCAACTTAGTTGTTATCAACACCCTCATCACCCTCATCATCACCCCCATCATCACCCTCATCACCCCCATCATCACCCCCATCATCACCCTCATCATCACCCCCATCATCACCCTCATCACCCCCATCATCACCCTCATCATCCCAATCATCACCCTCATCATCACCCTCATCATCACCCCCATCATCACCCTCATCACCCCCATCATCACCCCCATCATCACCATCATCATCACCCCCTATCATCACCCCCATCATCACCCTCATCACCCCCATCATCACCCCCTATCATCACCCCCATCATCAACCCCATCATCACCCTCATCATCACCCCCTATCATCACCCCCATCATCACCATCATCACCCCCTATCATCACCCCCTATCATCACCCCCTATCATCACCCCCATCATCACCCTCATCACCCCCATCATCACCCCCTATCATCAACCCCATCATCAACCCCATCATACCCTCATCATCACCCCAATCATCACCCTCATCATCATACCATTAACCGATGTGGTCGTTGGGGGGGGGATAATCGACACATCAACAAACATATTTCTCCATAGTTGCCTATCCTGAGCGGCCGTCTTCGATTCATTCATTAGTAACCCTGTCCATTATTTTATATTGTCAAACTAACATTTCCGCTGGCGCCCTATTTGCGCCGACGGCCTCCCTCTACAGTTCCTACAATGTTTTTTTTTGGGGCAGGTTACTATGACTCAACACATTTTCAGTATCAAGGCTGGCCTAGCGCGGCTCTAAGATCAGCATGTTGTCTATCTTCGAGAAATTTCGTTTACCACCCAATGCGCCAGTTTTAAATTTTGTTTTGTTCACTTGATCATGTAAAAAAAAAAAACTGACCATATTTTTTTTACTGTATCAATGAAACATCCGGAATACAGCTGGCATAGACATAGGGCGACCCTCCCCCCCCTTTCCAACCCTTGTCAATAGAATAGGTAGAGTCCTTCTTAATTAAGGGCTTTAAAAATATTCCCTGTATATCAATAATGCATAGTGTACCTGAATACCGTGAGAGATGCTTTGTTTTGGTGTCTCTTAACGGCTGCCTATAAATTCAATTATGAGTGACTGTCTTGGCTTAAGGTTTAGACTAGGTCAGTATTGAAACATATACATTACTCTGGGAAATTAGATGTTTGACAAATGTTTATAAAAAGATGAAGGCAATAAGCTCTTAGGAGAGCCCTTGGAAAGGGGAGGGGGTCGCATTCGACGTGCCCTAAACAGGGAAACTAATCTGACGGGGGTCCCATGCTTCTAAAAGTCAGATCATAAAAAAACACACATATAACTTCAGACAACTTCTCTTAGATGATATGTTTGGTACCGCTTATCGTTATATAGGCCATGCCACAAAGTTAGTGAAATTTACGATACCCTTATATAAGATGCATTTACCTTAAGTTTAAGACATAGTGTATGTGCCAAGAGTTAGCCGGTTAATTTAATAACGGCATGTTTTTTTTTAGCAAAATCACTTCACCCAATGAAAAGTTCAGCAATAAAAGTATGTTGAACCGGCTTATAAACATTTAGCTATTAATTACAACTTTTTTTTAATTAACTTCATTCTCCGTCTTTGTGTTTGTTTATCTATCAGCTAATCTTGTAACTCAATTTCGGACCTGTACTGAGTTGGTGAGATTCTGTGTGACTTATAGTTTTTAATACTTTTTAGTCCATAAATTTACATCCTATAGATTTATAAGCAAATAATTTTTAGCGCATTTTCGAGAAGTCGAATGCGCTATTGTTTCCGTTTTGTCCGTCAGCAACCATAAGTCCTAGACCCATGATGTATGTCCTTTTTTGTAGGTCTTGGCCTGCCATACCAGCATCAAAAGTCCATTTCGCGATCTGACATATGAGGGCTGGGCATCAGTGTTTCTTAGAATACCGTTTTTTTACTATATAAGCTATATTAATAATTATGTCATTTTCATTTTTTAATATTTTTTTTTCGGATATATGCATTACACAATTGAATTTATGAATATTTCCAAAATTTAGAAATATTACTGAAAGCTAACATACGTACTGATACATAACACGAAAATTCGCTAACACGTCCTGTGTCCAGAATGGAACAGGCTTAAGATGCTGGGTTTTTTTAATATAAATTATATGTATTTGGTTGCGCAAATGAATTAATATTTTTTTTTTAGTTTTGAATGCATTGTAAAGTCCTAAAAATTGGTTTGATAAACTTGACGAGTGTCTGAATCAAGCTAAATGTCTGAAGTAAATATTGTATTTCTGGTTCAATGGGATTTCCAAACATTTGATAGTGAATTCCATCGCTGACATTTCTAAATTTCACAGGCGGCATTTCTGATCTTCACGAGGGGTATCAATGTCTTCGGGAGCACACGCACATTCGTGCAATCCAGATACAGATAGATAGTACATAGATAGGCCGAGTGCTTAGATAGTACATAGCTAGGCCGAGTGCATAGATAGTACATAGAAAGGCCGAGTGCATAGATAATACATAGTTAGGCCAAGTGCATAGATAGTACATAGTTTGGCCGAGTGCATAAATAATAGTACATAGATAGGCCGAGTGCATAAATAGTACATGGATAGGCCGAGTGCATAGATAGTACATGAATAGGTCGAGTGCATTGATAGTAATTATATAGGCTGAGAGCTTAGATATCGAGTGCATTGATAGTAATTAGATAGGCTGAGAGCTTAGATAGTACATAGATAGGCCGAGTGCATAGATAATACATAGATAGGCCCAGTGCATAGATAGATAGTAGATAGGCCTATTGCATGTATAGTAAATCTGATAGATAATAGACAAAAAGACGGCAAATATACAGACATATTGATATCACATAGATAAGTATCACAAAGATCAATATTTGATTTTAAAGCTAAGGAAAACATCATTATTAATTTCATATTTATATACAAATGTTTTCCACATCCCCTGATGAATGTGTCCAATCCGTGACCCACGGGATTTTTCGTTAGTCGTTCTTTATGTCACCTTTTGTTTTCCCTTTCAGTACTCAACAAACACAACAACAACAACAACAAAAAAAGAGCAATAAAGCCAGTAACAAACCCCCTGTAGACTGACCAGTATTGACCCTGTCCTCATTTTGAAAGGGAGGAATGACGAGAAATAAGACCAAATAAGAAAGAAAGAAAACTTTTTTTTCTCTCTCCTTTTCCCATAAGAAATGACTAATTGCGGTGAATCTGGCTGCAGACCAGTCTCTGGCCTCACCCACGACTTGACTCTTGTGTAATACGTCACTGAAAAGTGCTGGGATTTTTTTTTCCTTCACTCGATAACTACACAATGTTATTATTATTGTACACTTATTTCTCGCTATTTAAAACAAGCAATTAAGCCTGTTCCATTCTGGACACAGGACGTGTTAGCGCATTTTCGTGTTATGTATCAGTACGTTTGTTAGCTTTCAGTAAATATTTGTAAATTTTGGAAATGTTTATAAATTCAATTGTGTAATGCATATATTTGTAAAAAAAAAATTATAAAGACGTTTCTTTATATTTGAAAAAAAAATTATTGTCTCTTTAATCTAACTACAAGTGGTTTGTGGTTACTGAAATAGGACTCATAATTGAAAACATTCGAAATTGTAGTAATTTAATCGTCCGAAAACTCCGTCAATTGTTGCATAGCTCTGATACTTTCAATTAAACTCAGAACACAAGCTTACTATTTCATTTGATGAGTTTCTTAATAAATCTTGGTGAAACTACGTGCTGCAGTATTTCGCACCAAATGAACGGGTTATTGAACGTACATGGTGTATATATAATATATAAGCCCCTTAGGAGCCCTGAAGCCCGGCCCTCAGAGGTCCTATCGCGAAATGAACTTTTGATGTACACATGGCAGGCCAAGACCTACAAAATGATATATACATCATGGGTCTAGGACTTTTGGTTGTTGAGATCTAGGGTGGACACGGACGGACAGACAAAACGGGGACAATAGAGCATTTTTTTTTCGAAAATGCTCTAAAAAAAGTGATAATAAAAAGAGCTTTTTCTTCACTAAGGTCCAATTTATTTTAACAAGTAATTTGACACGATTTCTGGTTGTTTTATTTAGTAGTAATCAATAAGCAGGTAGTCATTTTGTTTTTCTCTCATCTCGGACATTGTGTTAGTTTTTAAATTTATTGAACTTTCGGTTGTTCAAAGGCAAGGACCCTTGGAATAATTGGGATTCCCATAAATATAAGTTATGTTTCACCTTCTTATTTCGCACCTCGTCTAGTAATTGATTAATATGAAAAGTCTGTTGATCTATTTATTGGCGCTTAAAAAAATAAAGCGTATTAAATATGACTAGTGTGTGGTTGCGTCATTGGCTTAGGTAACAGCATGCTGTCAGATTTTTTCCCTGATGTCCAGATACAGATATTTTTTTTTTTAGTTACTCAGATATAAGCAAATGCTACTATGTGTGTCGTTAACATACAATTATTATTTTTTTTTTTACTTTACATTATGTATAATCTACATATGTTTCATATATTTTATGGATAATACTTCGTAAAAATAGTTGGCAGCCCTGGTAGACTTGCTCCTGCCTTACTATTACATCTCTTGACCCCGCACTGTGTGTGTGGATTTGTACAATCGCGCGCGAGCGTATTAATCACCATAAATTATTTAAATTAATAAAGGAAATTAATTAATCCATTTATTTTTTTTGTTTCTGCCCGAGGGTAAATCTAAACGAGTATTGTCTAGACCAAAGTCTCTGAAACTTTATTTTCCCGACTATATTATTCAAAAGTGTGCTAAAATATATCCGCGGGTACCCCTCAAAGTTTAAAGCCAACCGGTGACCTTCTTCCAACCTCTTGGTAGTTTTCAAACGAAAATTACATGTTGTTGCGTACCCCTGCATAGCCTTACCCTCACCCCTTGGGGGTACGCTTACACCCAGTTGAGAACCGCGGGTCTTGACCAGTGTCTCTCAAACTTTCGACATACTTACGTAAAACGGAGTACCCCTAGTTAAATAACAACAACAACAACTTGCATATATTGTTCATACGGACATGGTTTCCCCTCATGTCATTGTTTTCGCAAAAGCCCGGTGCATCGCGTACCCCGTGCCCAACTCTTCGTACCCTTGGGGTACGCGTACCACACTTTAAAGAAACACTGGTCTCGACAACTGACATGTAGGTTGTCACAACTAATACACGTACAAGGTCAATAGGGTTAAAACTATTAACTAAACCATGGATATCTAGATATAACACTATATCTAGATTTCCATGACTAAACGCTCTCCAGTATTGAAGTGGTTTCTTGACTAATCGCCGCGATAATTCCCATCTGTCTGCATACTGATAGCTGTTTTGGTTTTTTGTGGCCGAAGACACATGCACATATTGGGGACCCCAAGGTGATTTTGGGGACATAGGCAAAAGTGGATTGGGGTGGCCCTTTCAAAGTGTACATTTGGAGGCCCTAGGCAAATTAACATTGGGGGGACCCTAGTTAATTTTTTTTGTGGGAACTTATGAAAAGATTTGGAGGGCCCTGGACGAAACACTGTTAAAGCCCCTTATTGCAAATGCTAGGCCCCAAATAATATTTGTAAAATGCCCACCCCCCTCTCGCAGACCACCTTTGTTGCGTCATTTTTAACTGGGGCACTTTGACTATTGCTCTGACTGCAGATGTGTTTGTGTCGTTTGTGTGTGTGTGTGTGTGTTGAGGAGGGTGGGGTAATCCTAGGCATCCGCCTGGTTTGGCCTGTGTGTCCAGATGTATGTGTTCGTTTAAGTGTGTCTGAGTCTGTTTATATTCCTGACTGCGAGTGGGGTGGTGCGAATCTTTCTAGAAGAGCGTCATTACTTGTGATGAGACGATGAACATTTTTGTTTTAACGATTCATATACAATGATCGATTCTCATATGAACTGCCGACCCGATGGCGGTGTATATAATTGATATACTTTATTGAATCTTGAAAATAGGTTAGATTATGTCTGTGTGTGTGTGCGTGTATGTTTATGTGTCAATAAATCTAACAAGAAAATGGGACAAAATCTCCCGATACAGATCCCAATACCCCAAAAAAAGTTCCGATATCTCGGATGTTCATATTACGATGAATCTTACCATCACTAGTCATTACGTGTGTGTGAAGACTGGTGTTGATATTTGAGTCTGTGTGAAGAATGTGAAGGTCTCCCTGTTCATGTCTGGCAGTGGGTGATTGTATCTAGGTGTAAACTATATATATATATGTATAAATGGCCGTCGCATGTCTGTGTCAGGCCATTATGGCGAGACTCGTATTAAAATTTCATACCTTGTCTCAGCATTGCCGTGTTTACTTCTGGAATTGTGTCATTACAGTAGCCACAGAGTCACTTGCATTACTTCGTTGTTGTTGTTTTTTGTTGCTATCAATCTATTCCAGAATATTCAATTTATGAAGACTACCGGGCTAAACAACAAAAAATCACGGATCACGAGCAAGCGTGAGTTTTACATTCATTTTGACATCTTCATCCCACGTTGACCAAATGTCTTTCTTATCTTTGAGTTTTTTTTTGTATTTTTTTTTTGTTGTATCTGCTTGACATTCTGTCTCATGTTAAATAAAATTCACCAAGTTGTCAAGCTTGCTATTTTGTGACTAAGTAATTAGTTTTCTAGGAAAAGTGAAAAAGGTTAGAATTAATTAGACCCCCCCCTCCTTCCCGCCACCACCACCACTCCGACCACTCCGAAAGGCTCCTTTGAAGAAAATTGATTCTTATAACGGCTCGTTGAGTTCAGAAAGGATGGGAATAGCGCTGCCAACTTTCTCTCAGAAAAATTATCCAGAAATGGATGAAAATTATTAAGATACAGTATGTATACACATATGGTAAATCATTTTGGCGAGTTAAATTTGTATTGTATCTTATTAGATCTGTTTATTTAAAGAGATATTTATTGAAGAGTGTGTATGCGTGTTACAGGTCAGTGCACATTTTTTTTTAGACTTGTAAATTATTCATTTTTCGGCCTTACTTCTACGTCCTATTGTCTTTAAAAGAATCAATACCTTTTTTTTTTTTTGCACTTAAGAAATCTACCTTTTTGTTATGCTCATTTAGCCAGAGGTTTAAATTATGTCATTTACCTCGACCACTTAAATTGCGCAATAATTTATACTGATAATCGAAATTTTATATCTAAGAGAAAGAAAAATATATCCGGATCACTGATATATAGCATTAGCGTATATATACTAGATAACTCAAATTATGTCAAGATCTGGCTATAAAATACCCTGGTTTGGCAGCACTGGTTGGCAGCTGCGGTTCTAGACATATGCTAGTTGTAGGGAAGACATTTTAAAGTGTTGTTGCGTGCACAAAAGCGGCCGTATTTTTAAAAAATACAACTACCATGTAAACAGAGTGAAAGTTGAATTAAATCGTGTGGTTCTGGTTGTCACGACTCGTATCATCGTTCAACCCCTGCTCATTCGTATCCATAACACGTGCTATCCCTCCTGACTTTGTTTCCATAGTTACGGTAACTCGGGGTGGGGGTGGTCGTGTACAAATGCCACTATGAGGCAGCTTCCCTTAAATCTGACTTTTTTTCTAAAATGGATATATTCTTAGCTAATTCTTTTTCCAATTTTTTTTCATTCTTTAAGATATTACAATGTTCATATTCGTTATAATTGAAATGGGACATGCTTATAATATAAATATTTTATTGAGTGCAACTGTTTGTGTTTATATTGAAGTGCCCTAAACTGAAGTTGAAAAACACTGGATGGCATATTCGACGTAAACCTTCAAGAGTTTGAAAATAGATAACATTCATATTTCAGCTTGGCACTAAGAGAGTAATTTACCACTAAGAGTCCTCAAACGGAATAAATCTCCCAGTCACAGCTCTAGACCACGGGGTGAGCGAACTACCCCAAGTGGGCCTCACACAGGCGGCCCGTCGAGCTGTCTGATCCGATCCGCGCTCTACTCCTTTACACCAGTGTCGTTTGCATTTCATTAAGAATAGTTCATGTAAACACCACATCATTGTGCTCTTGGCGCGGCCCTTCCGTCAAACCAAAGAGAGCCCAATGTGGCTCGCGGTTCAAAAAGCTTGCCCGCCCCTGCTGTAGACCAGAAGTTAATTAAAAAAAATTACATTGAATTTAATTATGACTATAGTGGATATTTCTCGTAAATCGGGCGACGAATAATGAAAGAGGCTTTATGGTGTTTCGTTCAAGTTGGTACTTCACAGTGGAGAACTAGATTAATGAATGGAATAAAGGAACACTGTAGAAAGTCTGTCGGCGATAGATCTTTTTTGTTTTTATCAAAATTAAAACCTCTCACAGACTATACTTTCACACAACATACATTCAACCACATCTAGTGTAAAATTATGGGAGTTTTTTTTTTTTAATCTCCTCTTACCACATTAACTGCTTGGTGGTTTTTACAGCGGGCGTGAACGGAAAAAAAAATAACAGCTGGACTTATTTGACCCGCGGGTCGCAAGTCACCGACCGTCTGGCCCAGATAATTACTTCTCTCGGTCTGTAGCTTGGTGAGGCTCTCTTTGTACAGTCGCCAGCCTTCTGTTGATTAAAATTTTTATCCGGCTACCATTTTTGTATTTTTATTTCGCTTCTTTTCTCTCTCTCTCTCTTTCTCTCTCTCTCTCTCTCTCTCTTTACGAAACCATCCTAGGCTATATTGCTAGCTGTCAGCTCATAACCAACTCCTGAAATACCAACTGGCTTCTTTTTAAAAAAATAAAACTATTTTATTGTTTTTTCATTGTTACTTTGACCGATACATCATGCATGTAAATCTCTGCCTGTATGTGTGCCAGATTTCTGCAACATTGTCACAATGTTTGTTTTTTTTTTGCTTTTTCGCTCCATTAACCTAAAAATCAACTTAAACGTATTCTTGCTGTCTGGCTTGACAGGGCTGCAGTGATGCTACAGAAATCTAGCAACCCTTGGCTGCTGTCGTTTATATATTTCTGTTTCAAGTTGTCCCCCTCACACCACTCTAGGACTGAACGTCTTCCATTAGCCTTGACATGAATGTTCAAGTAGGAACTCAAGAGGATGTTTTAAAACATTAACGCTCGTGCGTATGTGTGTGTGTGTGCGCTATTTGCGAGGTTTCTGTACTTCTTGAGAAAGAAACAATTTCTGATCTATATATTACAATTGTTAGAAATCTTTTAAAAGACTTTAAAAAAAAATAAATGATTAAATTAAGTTAATTTTAAAAGTAGAACAGATATGCAAATGTTTGAAGTGTTTTACACATTTCTTAAAAAAAAAAACCTACTGCCCGAATTAACATTATGATGAAAACACACGGGCGTATTTTCTGTTGATGACTCAGTGGCTTTTGATTTGAAAGCATGATGGACGCTGTGAAGGCTACGGGTTCGAGCCCAGGAGACGACTCCTTTTGCCAATGTCCTCCAGTGGTGCCTCTCTGTCCAGTGTAGCCTCGACTGTGTTGAGGATGTAGAACTTGGCACCGCTGTTGAACGGATATCATTTGCATATTTCACAAGAATAGCAGACAATGTTACCATGTGCCGTTTACCATTTCCAGACTGCTCCCCCCCCCCCTGAGGTTTAGGATTACTGTAGTAATCTCTCTTCTTTCAATTACATTTGGAATTTGATACATATTTCTCTGGAAGCTTGTCGCACAGCCGACGTTTTAAATTTTTTTTTTTTCGCTGAGAAGTAATTGCACAGGAGACTTATCACGAGCACCTTATCCATGGTTATTAGTAATAACACAACAACACTCTGACACATAAATACTAACTCCAGCTTTGAGATGCGATACGAAATCTTTAATCGACCACTTCCATACGATGCACTAATGACACTATCTTCGCACGACCTCGCCTTACCAGGTGTATCACGGGACTTCTCGCTCCAGCAGCTGGACATCAACTAACTGTCCACTCAGTCCAGCTACACACATAGACACACGGCACACCCACTCAGTCTCCAGTTACACGCTCATGCTCCCCCCCTGCACACACACACACACACACACACACCCACACACAGTCAATATGTGACAAGACTATTGTCGACTGAGAGACAATTGACTCGAAGATACTTTTTAAAATCAGTTTCTCGATTGTTTTATTCCTTACCAGGGGGTGAGCACTCATGACAGCGGCATTCCGTTTTGTTTGAATGTGTTTAAAGTGCCACGACATACTCAATTTATCAAGACACAGTGAAGTAGCTACTCCCAACGGCTCTAAAGTCGCACTTGCACACGATTGTTCTATACCAAAATGTGCTTCCCATTTGCTGGATTCGAAAAAAATGTTTCATATATTAAAAAAAAAAAAAACATTAAAAAATAACATATTAGACAAAAACAAACAAACAAACAAAAAAAAAACACTTTTATTTCAAATGGTTTAAATCATTCAAACATTCATTTAAATTTTATTGACTAAAAAAAAAGCGTGTGCACCAATATGGATTTTCTTCCTGCTGCCCATGCTTTTTATTTAACCAGTAAAATGTAAAAACATGTTTATAAGATCTAAATGTCTTCAATAGAAGTCAGTTTTTATTTTAGATTTTTTTAATTGTCAAAATAATCAATGTTTTTTTTGGTTGTATATTACTAAGTGATTTGCACATTGTGATAAGTGATGTGCACAGTGTGATAAGTGATGTGCACAGTGTGATAAGTGATGTGCACAGTGTGATAAGTGATGTGCACAGTGTGATAACAAAAGACTGAACAGTGTGATAATGATGTGAACAGTGTAATAACGAAAGACTGAACAGTGTGATAAGTGATGTGCACAGTGTGATAAGCGATGTGCACAGTGTGATAGGCGATGTGCACAGTGTGATAGGCGATGTGCACAGTGTGACAGGCGATGTGCACGTTGTGATAAGTGATGTGCACATTGTGATAAGTGATGTGCACAGTGTAATAAGTGATGTGCACAGTGTAATAAGTGATGTGCACAGTGTGATAACGAAAGACTGAACAGTCTGTTTCATTATACTTTCTTTATATTTTTTATTGTTGATCAATTATTATTGGTTATGTTAGCAAACTTGATTTACTATGTTAATAATAGCTTGAGTGACAAAAAACAACAATTTCAGAACTCAGCCCGTGGTAAACCTGAACAGCCATAATCTCTTTCCCTCTTTATATAAACAATATCAACAAAGTAATTAGCTACTGGTTTCATTTAAATTTAATTGACTCTGAATATAATAATAAATAAATATTGCAATGTCATCGAGAATACTCAAGTTTTTTTTTGTTTTATTTCAAAATCGATTGTGCTTCGAGAAGTTGGTTAAAATGGATTTCTAATTACTCAAAACATTGTTCCTACCGCCAGAGAGTGACTGTAATAAAAGGCCCTTAAAAAAAGCCTTTTTTAAAAAAAAATGCACACACAATTAAAATGAAGGATAACACATTATATTGTGCACATATTTACATGAATTATCATTACTAAACATTTCAGTATTGTTTTTTTTTATAGCTACATATCAACTGATGTAAATATATATTGTTTGCAGAATATTGTGTAATAACCACACTTTTAATTTTAGTAATGATGATTTATGTATAAATTTGTGTGATTTGATGAATGCAGTTTAATTAAAGTTTTTTTAATATATGTTTTTTTATACTTTTTTTTATTTATGCTTAAAACAACAACACCTTTCTATTTGTTTTTACACATTATGAATATAATTAAACTAATTTGGCAAGAGTATAAAAGACTAAATAAAAAAAAAAAATAAAAGCTACAAGATTTTGCGCAGTTATTAACCGTTTGCTAAGCGTCTTTCTAAAAAATCTCAATAAACTAATTTTTTTTCCCCATTATAATCATTACTAAAAAGTAATAAGCTTCGTTATTCTATGTCAGGGGTGGTTGCGGTGGTTTCTTTGATTTTATCTTGTTCATACAAAAGACACTGTTCCACAAACAATTCCAATAAAACGTGGAAGTCAATTTGGATTAAAACAATCAATACTACTTTAATTACAGAAACTATAAAGAATAGTTTATCATGTTGCAGCTTCAATACATAATACCTCCTCCTAGCGCCTTCCTGATTCTACACCTTTCCCAAACTCAAATAAAACAAGGGTATCAAAAACAATGATCTCTTTCCTTTTCTCGTCAACCGTCCGTGTCTCGTCCCTTTTCCCTCCCGTTCAATAACCGATTCATTAGGTGCGTCACCGTACTACAGGGAATTCCCTCTAACATCTACATTGATACAATAATTAATTTTCTGTCTATTTATCTATGTCTGCCTATGTCCTTACATTCTACATGATGTTAATTCACTGGCAAGAAATTATTAATATCGCGCGTTGTCATATAGAATCTAAATGTGTGCTAAGCTTTAGATTTCTCATTAAATTAATAGAGGTTCCAGCCCACTGCGCAAATCCACCCTCAGAAAATGAGACCAGTTGAAAGCTAATACAAAAATGACAAATTATTATCAGAAAATTTAGGCCTAAAAGTAAATTATAAAGTCTTACTATAGTGTACAAATTTATATATCAAGCCTGATGTTCACACGCGCTTTTCCGAGAAAATGTTTGAATTTTTTGCAGTACTTCAACCTAACCAGAAATGTATCTCCGCCCGTATTTCGCCATTTGATGAATACTGGTAGTCATGGAAAAGGTGTACTTTTTTTGGTAGTCATGAAAAAAGGTGTAGTATTTTTGGTTGTCATGAATAAAGGTGTAGTATTTTTGGTTGTCATGAAAAAAGGTGTAGTATTTTTGGTAGTCATGGAAAAAAGGTTTAGTATTTTTGGTAGTCCTGGAAAAAGGTGTAGTATTTTTGGTAGTCATGGAAAAAAGGTGTAGTATTTTTGGTAGTCATGAAAAAAGGTTTAGTATTTTTGGTAGTCCTGGAAAAAGGTGTAGTATTTTTGGATGTCATGAATAAAGGAGTATTAATTTTGGTAGTCATGGGTAAAAAATCTCTAAGCTGACTGTTTTATTTGGAGGCCTGAAAAACGTAGGTATCATTTTTTTTTCTGTTCGGTTGATGGTTCTTAGTTTTGAGGTTTTCTACATGTTTTCTTGCTACCCTGTATATAAATTAATCTCCTTTTAAGTACATTGTATGAGACTTTTTTTTTTGGCAGGACTGTTTGGTGGGATCCATTGCATTGCTCCCTAACATCATTAAGGCGAATTTTATTTTTGTTCTATTGTATCAAAAAACAAATTGCAGTTTGGGAGGCTCTTTGACAGTGATAGATGTTTATTGGTGGCTATTAGTACATGCTGTAAACAAACTACCCGAAGATAAATTATATGCTTATAAACACATGATGGACTGATACCCCCTTGGGATAAACGACTTTGTTTACCACAAGCTGTTCGCGTCTGAGTCGAGACGGTAAGCATTAAGATTAAAAAAAAAAAACAAATAAATCTTTATAATGTTGACGGTTAATCGACCATACCATTATGTGAACGAAAAAAAAATGTAATGTTTAATTAGTCACCTGGGATGTACTATTGCATTAGTAGTGACTTGCATATTTTTTTTAATTGGAAGCTTCAGATACGTCGTGGTTTTAACTGTCGTTACGGTTTTGTAAATGTCATTATGGGTTTAACTGTCGTTACGGTTTTATATATGTCATTATGGGTTTAACTGTCGTTACGGTTTTATATATGTCATTATGGGTTTAACTGTCGTTATTTATAACAGACGACATTCGAAATGATATTGAATACGCACCTAATCTTTTTTAAATGTAATATCATATTCTGGGTATTACAAGGTTACTCTTGTGACTAGGTTACTCTTTTGACTGGGTTACTCTTGTGACTAGGTTACTCTTGTGACTAGGTTACTCTTGTGACTAGGTTACTCTTGTGACTAGGTTACTATTGTGACTAGGTTACTCTTGTGACTAGGTTACTTGTTATTTTTAATGGGGGGGGGGTCCCTTCTGAAAATGTATTTTTGTTGTAGAAATCTTCAGACATCCATTGTAAAATACGCAATACCAATTTCTTACAACACACAGTTATTTGACTCATGTTTATAGTAGAAAGTTTTTTCAATCAGATATTTCCCTTCTTTTTAATAATTCCCCACACCCAACCCGACCCCCTTTCTCAAAATAATGAAACATTTTAAAAAGATCCTATCTTTCTTGTAACGAAGGTTACATACCATTCCTCTGTCTACATAGAAAACCGTAGCATAAGTAGAATCTCAGAGCTTGATCTGCACGATCTATCGGCTAACAAACCAACCAGACACACATCTATTGCATACCAATTTCTGTCTTTTACTACTGGGAAAACGATTAAGTCACCCAAACCCTAATCCAAAAGCAGAAAAAACCCCCCACAAAAAAAAAACGTGTTTTTTTGAAGAATTACATGTTGAGTTATTTAATATGCACCTGCACCTATATACACCGGCGGCGGAACGAAATATTTTAAGGGGGGGGCAAGACAAAATATGACCGAAAGACAAATTTTACCCCCTTAATTCTATAATAGAATATAGTAATTCTGTAGCAAGTATTTAATCTATATTATTAAAAATAATATATTAAAAAAATAAAAATGAACATTAAGCACTTTTGTCGTCAACTGATTCTTAATGTCAGTTTGTTTAGAAATTTAATAGTGAAATTAGATCAGAAAATTACTGATAATTATCATGAATGATAATGAACATGAAACCGTAAACGGGAAACTCAATAAACAAAAAGTTATTTATGAAAAGATAATAAATAATTGTATTTTCTTTAAAAATTACATTTGCCGTCATTCGGTCGATGGCAATACTTCTCTATACAACCAAATAACGTGAAATTTGGTACACGTACACAAAATTACACGGGGAAGGTTTCGTTCCATCTCAATGGGTACTTTAATTGTAATTAATTATTTTGGATATCAAAGACATGAAAATTGGCAAACTTTGACCACGATTTCAGGTTTTACGAGCTTCTCTCCCACATAGCTAACTTACTATAAATATGATCGGTACGGGGAAACAAATATCACATTACTTACTACATTATTACATTCCATTCCTTCATCCATAGGAATTGTCATCTTTTCCTACAGTCATGCCTAAGAGAGAGAGAGGGGGGAGGGAGGGAAAGAGGGAGGAAGGGAGAGAGAGGGGGTGGGAGGGAGAGAGTGATGGAGGCAGCCCCGTAGCGTGAAAATTTTACAGCAGGGGCCAGGCATTCTACGGCAGGGGCCAGGCATTAGCAGGGGGGCCAGGTAATACATTTTACTAAGTAGAACAAATAAACAGGAGAGGGGCAGACAATACGCAGGGGGGCCCGGCCCCTGCCCCACCCCCCGCACGTTACGGGCCTGGATGGGTGGAGAGAGGGAGGGAAAGAGGGAGGGAGAGGAGGGGAGAGAGAGAGGGAGAGAGGGAGGGAAAGAATGAGGGAGAAAGGGGGAAAGAGAGCGAGAGGAACTGCCAAAAATGTTGTGTATCACATTGCTTTAAGATAAATGTACCCTTTTAATGCATGCAAATAAACCCTTTTTTACGCGTGTTATTTTAAATCTTAAATAAACGTCAAATTACGCTTCTTAAATAAACAGAAAACCTTATTTTAAACCTGGGCAAAGCCGGGTACTTGCATCTAGTTTTAAAATATGCCACAATAACTCTAAATAATGTGATTACTGTAAAATATAAATTAATTATAATTTCTTTCAAATATTAAATTTAAGAAATAAATCAAATGAATTATGAAAATGATACATATAAACTAAAATGAATTACAAAGTTAAAAAAGTAAAACAAAGTTAAAATTTTAGGGGGGGGGGACAGACTGGAAATTCAAGGGGGGCGCCGCCACCCCTTAAAAGTTTTAGGGGGGCCTCTGGCCCCCCCCTGCCCCCCTGCTCCGCCACCCGTGCCTATATACAAAAATATATCCTTATGTAGACAAGAGAGGGCTTTGGGAGCCTACAATATCGATGGGGGAAATCCAATTGCGTCCCGAGTGTGCTGCGAAAATGGATATCGGACCTTCGTAACGAGAGCGGGCCCACCACATTCTCCTCTCTTATCACTTTCATAAATCAGCCAGGATGTGGCACACACCCACAATGTTAGAACCGCTGACCAGGAGGGAAGAAAAAAAAAAGATATTAGATGCAGGGTCGCTTGATGTGCCTGTTAGACTTGATGGTGCAATAAAATTTAGAAAGGGCGACAACTTGTGCTCTTTACTTGTCTCGGTTAATGGGACACGGGAGTTGGTGAACCGGGCGTTAAACCTTCACACACACACACAAACAAACCAATAACAACCCCATCACGTGCTAATGTGACACATAATGTCTGTAGGTAAAATGAGTTACCAGTTTTTTTTTAGCTGGGATAGTTTTAAGCCATGGGTAATAGGTACCGGACAAACATGCAAACACTGTTTGAGGTGCAGAAAGGACAGATTTGCCTACATTATAGTTTTCTGCATTTTTTTTCTTTTCTTGTTGCCATTCTTTGATGTCACATGACGATGAATACAAAATTAATACCAAATAAAAAAAAAGTTGCCATTCTTTGACGCAGTCTCTTCCAGACCTGTAATTAAACTAAATGTTCTGAATTGTAGTTGGTAAGTGATTTAGTTTTGATATATATATATATATATATATATATATATATATATATATATATATATATATATATATATATATATATTAACAAAGGTCGACGTGAATTTCGGAAATAATTATTTTTTATATGGTTACTAATTATTTTTATTGAATGGATGGGCTGTTTGATTTACTCATAGCTATGTTTTATTTAGCTGCAATTAAAACACTTTGATGATAAATCGATGAAGCCTCTTGATTCAATATCGAAACCATTGTTGCTATTCCCCCCCCTCCACCCGCTAAATCTTCTTTTAGCCCCACCTTGGCCTAGGCCGGGATAGTCAAACTCAAAGGGCTCTTTAATTTGACTGAGGGGCCGGGCCTAAACCCGGTGAACTCATCAAACAGTCTAACTAGCCCATACTTGTTCTCTGGGCCACAGGCTATGTCGGCCATAAAGTCAATACAGAAGTTAACTTGAAGCTGTCGTGTTGGTCGCTCATTCCCCCCTGCTAATCGGATTTAATTATCTCACTGACAGACTCTGGAGAAGGGAGCCATGCAACAGTAGCTGCCCGTGGTTCAATTGTATGTTATAATGTCAGCTGCTTTATTGCTAAAACAGTCATTTATCCAGCTACATACTTACCAATTTATTCGTCTGTACGTCTTCCTAGCTGTTTAGTTATCTAACTTTATACCTAATTATCTACACCTTTATATCTTATCTATGTGTCTATCAGTCTGTCCATCCGTCCGTCCGTTCTTTCACCCATGAAACAAAGATATATTTACCGCAGTCACTTGTAGCAAAACACAAATGGTTTAGCGCGGTAATGCTGACTGGTTTCCTCGGCCAATGATTGACACTAACTATCATTTGTCATATCAACAATATACATGCCATGTACATTATCCTCAACGGCTATTTATGCTTATTAAGCAGCGTAACAGGGTCACGCTCACCAATCATGTGCACGCACAAATATTCAGAATGTTTTAATACTTCTGGTATCCAGGCACGCCGAGAGGGTGGGGGGGGGGCAGGGGGGGCATTGCCAGGGGACCCGCATCTGTAAGGGGGCCCGGCCGCCCCGACCATGTCAATTTTTTTTCACGACTTATTGTTTATTAAGGGGCCCGCAATGATGTCCTGCCCTGGGGCCCGTGTTGGCTCTCGGCGCCACTGCTGGGATCATCTAGTCAAAACACTTTATTATTAAATCAAAACCAAAGTAGGTTTTTTTTCCTCAAAGCCAATAACATTAATCATTCACCTTGTTTAAGAGAATGTCCAATCTCTGGCTACGATGAGGCCAGTTGTTTTCTAGGTTAATCCCTTTAGTCGCTGCCAGTGCTTTGAGAGTTGGAATCGCACCCCGTGCTGTTCTTCACCCAATTTCGAACCGTTCCTCTGCTTATCCGATGTCCGTCCATCGTTGTTTTTTTTTTGGTACTCCCCTGGTCAACCTCCCAATGGGCGTCCGTTCATATCTCTGGAAATTGGTGGGAAGGGGGGGGCCTGGTTGTTGTCCAGTCAGTGGGCTCACGGAGCACCGCGCACCTCTCGCGTCATTCTGTTGCATTAATAGTTTAGCCTTGCATACGCCCATGTTTAGTTGTCTCTATTTCTGACTTCATTCACATTTTGTGGTCGCTTCAGGGGCTGTGCATGTGGCAGTTCTACCGGGTGTTCTACCTTCGGCGACGCCACTCACTTATATATCAGACGTCATGTGACCAGGACAGTTTTAGACTTGACCTCGGTAGTAGGGGGGGGGGAGGCGAATAAAAGGGGGGCTGCGCCGTGAAAAAAGACGGAAGTCATTGGTGTTAAACTATTAGCACATGGTCAATGGATGGGGTTGGTACACGTCTCGTGCACACAGTGACGTCACAAGACCGATGTCACCGCCACCACTCGCCGGAGACACCAAAGCCCGTGAGCTAGTTTCCCGAAATATTCCTCTAATTACCGAGATAGGGAGAAAATAAATAAAAAATAAAGATGCCACTTGTTGTTACTACTGGGGGAGGGGGCAGAGAGGGTGGGGCAACAATGCTGCTAATTACAATATTAGACACACAAAAAATGTCTTTAATTTAAAAAAAAAACAACAGACAACAACAAAAACATAACAGACGTGATTATATAGAGGCAGGGGGCTCTTTGCCCGGAGTCTGTCTCAACGGAAGACATATGACTTCATGTCTGGCCTCAAGAGGGGGGAGCGGGGGGGGGGGCTTTCAAAACGAAGCACCCAGACGAAATTCATCAATATGAATTTTTTTTTTAAATGGAAAAAAAAACCGCGCGCGCACACACACACACACACACACACACACACATTGATGTTCACAGTGAATTGAATTGATATCTTTCCAATACCCCTTCCCCCATATGGTCTTGCCAGACTTAAAATGATTGACTGTTGGCGATGAATTTGTTTTGTGATCTGGTTCTTCTACAGACTGTCCGTTAAATGCTGAGTGAAAGTAAGTATAGCCGAGTCAACAACATGAGTTAACGAGAGTGTTAAAAAAATAACAACAACAACATATGATTGGTTAATTTAAGGGGACATGATCTGATTTGAGACTTTGAAATGTATTCAGTGCTAAGGGGTACGACATGCCGGCTAGTAATTGTACGAAGAATTAAAAAAAAAATGTATGGTTATTACTGTATTTGATGTGTTGCTGGCAATATCGACTGTAGTGAAATATATTTGATAGCCTGCCGTCTGTAACTTCACCGCTGATCAGTGCCTGTCAGCATAACTGCCCGTCTGTCGGCTTTTCTGTCCGTCTGCTTGTCTTTCCGTCCGTTCGTCATCTTGTCTGCCTCTCCGTACGTAAGTTTGTCCATCTGTCTGTCTGCTTGCCTGACTGCCCGCCCATCTGTCTGCTTTTCTGTCGGTCCGGCTGTTTGTCCGTCCTTTTTTTCTGCTTGTCTGTTTGTTTGTCTGTCCGTCAGTCTGCTTGTCTCTCTGTCCGTCCGTCTACCCGTTTATCTACTGGTCTGTTTTTCGTCTGCTTTCGTCTGCTTGTCTGTATTTCCTTTTGTCTGCTTGTCTGTCTGCGCTGTTACATGCAAAATGACAGTGTGATAGTGTAATAGCTGCGTTAGTATTAGTGATGTATACACTAAATGTTTACAATTGATTGTCTTCTGTTGAATAAACTATCCTTTACTTTAGTTGCATTAACGTCTTGTATAAATATAACCATTATCACATCAGGAGAAGTAAGGGTAAAAAAGGGTTGGGTTGAGAATGAGCACTGAATTCCTTCAATGTTATAATAAAAATGTTAAGATTCACATATTAACCGTATCAAATGATAAAAAAAAAGAACAAATGTTTTTAATCTGAGAACAAAATAGACCATAAAAGTTACCCGACTGAATCATTACATGGGTCAGGGCGTTCATATAGGTAATAATACAATTCTATACAATACACAATGAAAGATAATCTTGCTACGAACATGTTAATATGTTCAACCAGACATCTTTATGATAAAGTAGAACTTTGGATTCTTTTGGGAATAAATGTGAAAAGTTTTAAACCAATAATTTTTTTTTTATGTCAAAATTTAAATTTTTAACGAGACAATATATGCCTCTGATTGGTCAGGACAAAAACATGGGCTGAAAAAAGAATTGGAGAACTTGATGAAACCTGCCAATGTGGAGATTGATTCGTGCACTTTTGTTTTTCAGTTGGATGCTATGCCTTAAATTGAAATATTCTGTTCTACATATTTGTTTTTTTTTCTTTTAAACTAGTTCAGGTAAATTTAATGAAATGAAAACATATTTACACGGAAATAAAACTTTTTACAGGCGAAATGTGTCATTACCACAGTTGTACTGGACTGTACATGTCAATTACAGACGAATAGAGTTGCTATTTTTTTTTTTCGCATTTTTCCAGATTTAGTGAAAAGCGCAAGTACACCTCTCTCAGGGCGCTACAGTAGCTAGTTACGTCTCTGGGACACTCACCACTGCTTCGGTAAATGTTGATACTGACATGTCGCTACAGTAGCTAGTTACGTCTCTGGGACACTCACCACTGCTTCGGTAAATGTTGATACTGACATGTCCATAAATGAGGTCATTTTCAGATCCGGTAGTGATTGCATTCTTATCATGTGTGACGTCATTGTTGCCTCTGCAATGATTACGTTTACGTTTCTCTTAACGATTGCACACAGTTTGCCTCTTAACGTGATAAGCAATGCCCACTATGCAAGTTCATAGTGATTTGTTAATTAAATTATCTAGCACAATAAAAAGGTACATTGGTCATGATTAAGTATCCGAAACGAAATATCACACTGGTGAGTAAACATTAAAATAAACAACCTTAACCTATGGTAAGATCTTTTTTTTTAATTGATAGTTGACATCGGCAGACCAAATAACCTATGACCTGGATTTCAGTTATACCCAATACGTGTGTCTATTTCTGCAATACAATTTTATTTACATGCTAGGGAGAAAGAGGGGGGGGGGGGAACCAACAACTTATTTAAGCCTATGTCACGCACACAATGAGAGAGACAGTATTGGCAACATATTAATCCCACCAACTTGTGTGTGAAGAGCTCACATCACGGCGATTGTGTGTGGGCATAGTGTTGCAGCCTGCCAACTAAAAGCTATGGTGACACAATGGAAGAAAAAAAAAAGAAACATTTACAGAAAGACTTGTTAGAAAAGTAATGAGAGCGGCAGCATGACTTGGAAATATGCTGATAATGATTGTTAACGACGTTGGATCCTAGTCTTTCCCATTCAAGTTTCACGCAGTTTTGTATTCACACTTTCATTTTAAAACATTCATCTTCACTCACTATGCAGTATACATTCAAATAGGACACGTCAGGTGTCGCGTGGGTGTGTGTGAAGTCCCTGTAATAAATGAGATGACACTCTCAAATATATTTTTTTTTTGTTTGTTTTTTTGGTTTCGTTAGTGTAATTGAAGACATTGAAAATCGTAATATTTCAATTTCTTACGTTCTATTTTTTTTTTCTTGTTCTAAATGGCGAAAAGGGAGGGGTGGGGAGCCGAGCCAGGAAAAAATAGACGAATTTATTTTTGAACATAGGCACAATTACTTCGTAACTATTTTCTTTATATGACGTCATTTGTCACAGGACGACATCCATTAGTTGTTTATCATCATATGGAGCATGATTATTATTATTATTTTTTTTTCGTCTTTTTATTCGGTTGGTTTATTCTCTTTCTCTCTCTCTATTTCTCTCCCCCCCCCCTTTCCCCAACTGATATTTTCCCATTCGAGTTAACGATTCCTTATTATCCCGCCCCTTGATTATTCAGTCAAGCATGACTTACCACGTGATGATCGGTTAACGGGCTGAAGCAGTAAACGTGGTTGTTGTTGAAATATATATATATATATATATATATATATATATATATATATATATATATATATTAGTGTAAGAATATGTAGTCTTCAACAATGATTTGAGATTGAGAACGTGAATACATTCATATACATTAATAAACACTTTGTAAGTTGGTATCAAATATTAAATAAACTGCATATCTGCAGTCTATTGTGATATTGAAGGAGAAATTCGTGGGATTTTTTTATATACATATATTTTCATTTTATTTTTTTTTTTGCTTTAGGGAAAGATTTGTAAATTAGACATTTGTTTAAACTCCCGATGACATTTTGGTTCATCTGTGCTAGGAACGCGTTTGCAAATGCCATATAGTTTAATATAAACGCCAGCATTTTTTTTTTCTTTTAATGTCTCGATTCCTACATCTTTCACGTTGGTCGTTGCGCCTGCTTTTGTATTTCAATGCTGTTGCGATGCCATTACGCAGGAATCGGTCAAAGGCCGTGTTTGGTCTGTAAGCAGTTACATGAGGGGGGGCCTTATGGCCAAGGTGCATTTTCGGGACGCTGGAAAACAAATGCTGTCGAGGCCACCCCTCGCAAAGTGCTGGGCCTCCATATAATCTTTCAAAACTTTAGGGCCCTTTGGCTGCCCTCACTTTTTTTTTTTCCATTTTTAGCTCGGGGCCCCTTACAAGGGGTCGGATTCCTATTCCCTGTGAGTTAGCAACGTACGACTGGCGGAGTGTGATTCTCGATCAATGCATTTTTTTTTTTGGCAAGTGAAAAAGGATCCAACTTTTTTTGAAAGTTCCGACACAGGGCTTGGTAGCATGAGGCAGTCCAAGGCAGCCACGTAATTGGCCATGTTGCAGGAAGGGTCCTTCCATTCAGCAACGGTTTCAGCAGGAAAATGAGTGGCTTGGTCTGACGTTTCGATAATCCAAACCTTTCGTTTTGAATGCTTAAAGATTTTTCCATTTATAACAATGACCTAGATATTTTAAATTATATGTTACAGTAACTACGAGAACTTGTATTTAAGTATTTGGATTTCGTTGTGGTGACATCGTCATGTAAATTTGTTACATGCCAACTACTGCAAAGAGATTGTTTCTGTAACTACTGCAATGAGATTGTTTCGGTTTCTGTAACTACTGCAATGAGATTGGCTCTGTAACTACTGCAATGAGATTGTTTCTGTAACTACTGCAATGAGATTGTTTCTGTAACTACTGCGTAATGAGTTGTTTTAAAAAGTTTTAGATTCTACAAGAAACATATATATATATATATATATATATATATATATATATATACCTATGTATTTCGATATCTATATTATTTACTTTATGTTATGTAAGTGTGCTTTTTAATTACATTATTCGAGTATGTATGCTTATTTGTTTATGTGCTTGTGTCACGCCGACTCTTAAAATGAATCTAGCCTCCCATGATCTGGTATGTTAAGCACAGGGTTAAATACCTATCGTGTAATTAGCCGCCGCTCTGAGAGGGCCGGCTAATTAGTTAGTAGCAGGCTAAATTAAACTGTATGACGGAATCAATCAATTACAGGATAATATATATGTCTCACGACGCTGCCAGGGACGTCTTGATATGTCGTGACATTCCACGTGGATGTCACCCTGTCCTTATGATTGACATTTACGCAGACGACATACGGCTTGGGTTTCACAGCTTCAGAGAAATTTCTTAAAATACTAACATTTTAGAATTTATCTTTTATGATTTTTTTATTTTTTAAATGAGATTCATACTCCCTCTCCCCCGAAGACGTTTCATGATGTTTACAAATAGACAAATTTTTTCCTTGATTGTCACATGTGAGAAATCAATGTTTTTATTTTATTTTTGTGCTGTTTTTAACTAAAGATCCTAGATGTCCCTTGAGGTGAATTCTGTCGTTGAAAACTCATTACAGAATAAGACAATCAATCAACAGACGTTCGATCTTTCCTACAGAATTGAGTTAAGAGATTAATAAATAAAAAAAAAACATGGCTAAAATTCAAACTCTTAAATGATTCACGTTTTTTTTTTATTACCGTCAAAAACTTTGGCTTAAAAGTAAAATATTTCATGTTTTTTAGAATCATTTGTGCAGTTTGGATGACTAATTAAATATAATGTTATTTGTGTATGGATGTGATGAAGAAGTCTGGACATTTGACTTAAGAGGAAAACAAAATCGAACATTCACTAAAAGTAGACTTTTTGACACATTGACAAAGAGCGACATTCACTAAAGGTAGACTTTTTGACTTACACTGACGAAGAGCGACATTCACTAAAAGTAGACTTTTCGACTTACACTGGCGAAGAGCGACATTCACTAAAAGTAGACTTTTTGACTTACAGTGACGAAAAGCGACAAATACAAATAAATAATCCTAGCAATTAGTGGCTGGATGGCAATGTGAGCCGCATTACCTTCTAACAGTGGTTCCCAGAGTGTGGGTCGCGACACCAGAAAAATGTTTAAGGAACTCTCAAATTTTATTTTTCGGTTCCTTCTGAGGGGTCCGCATAATTAAATCCCGTTGACCTCGCGCCTGTGACCTTACGGGCCCTGTACCGCGGCCACTGTTAACCACAAATTTTTGCTAAAATGATGACTTTACTGGTGGGTTTTTTTTTTCCTCCGCGAACTAGTATTTAAACTTTATGTATTCTTTAAATCCGGTGACTGTTTTGACTTAATTCCTTTTTGCTCCAAAGGCCCTGTGTATTAATTCTCCAGCGCACTCTGTTTTGGGAGGCCCTTTTCATTTCACCCCATTTTAGGTTGCAACACTCCATTTCATGTTCGAAAGTCCTTCTCCGCGTGTTCTTTCGGCGGCCAACCTTTCTCCGGCCTCGTGGATTCCACTGGAGATCCATATTTGTAATGTCTTCAGGAGGTTTCCTGGGTGAATGAGCAATCCATCCTCCATTTCCTTCTGGATATGTGTAGGAGTGTGGGGGTGTCTTGGTTGGCCAGGGATCTTCATTCCTTACTTTATCTAGTCATTCTATCTTTGATTCCGGTGGGTTACAGAAATTGCGTGCAGTGGTCGAAAATACTGTGACTGTGTTGTCCCGTCTCACTCGCAGTCTTGAGCTTATTTAGGTGTCACACGATTGAATTCCCCATGATTCGACTTTAAACCACCGTGTGGCCTTGACGTTTAACAAAATATTTCGTTTCAGATTGACCTTTGAACTTGAACTGAATTAAAAAGAAATTACATAAATCGATTACAAATTATCTCTTCAAGAATATTTTTCAATGGAAATCGATTTCATTTCCTCCTCCTTCCCCCCACCCCCTTTTTTTTTCTTTCTTTTTAATAAAAGGAAAATCACAGTGATCGTATCCGTCACTTGGTGTTGAAATAATCGGAGATTCGATACTGTCTAGCCTTGCGGACACTTGAAGCTTAGGCTTAGTATCGATTACACAGCTAAAGTGTTCAGATGATTATTGTCGAGTACTTTTCCTGGCTTCGTACAATGTCTTTCCATAGCTCTGTTTATAACAAACAAGATGTTTATTTGGGCAGATAGACAGATAGATTCAGAATATTTTTAAAATAATTTAGTTAGTTTACAAAATAAATATATCAGTGTCCACAGTACGTAAAAAGACAAGAAATCACGCACGCACAAATAGAACGCAATATTACTTTTGAATGCTTTTTTTTTTTCCCCTAGTTTTTGGGTGTATGTCTTTATATAAAAAAAAATATACATTGGAGTAATGCGACATCAATTAATGGTCACGTGAGGTCCGACGACCACCCACTGGGCTGCTTTTTTACCGGGGGACACGGGCCTGGAGAGTCGATGTAAATTACTTGTGGAAATGGTCACACGATCTCGCAGCGCGGACGACATGCAGACGTCGCCCCGTGTCTTCAACCCCACTGGCCGTGTGATTGGAAGGTCTTTGGCTCTGAGGGTGTCCCCCCCCCCCCTGAACAACCCGCCCCCCTTATGTCCCCGTCTTGCCTCCATATTAAGTGTGTGTATCAGCTTTGGTTAGGGCGGTGGGTATGTAGGGCCGGCCCGATACGCTTTATGCCTTAGCTGGCCCACAGATCATTGAACAAATATAACAGAAGACACGTTTTTTTTGTAAACATATATATATATATTTTATCACTATGTATCCAAGGACAGTGTATAGCTTAATTTTTATATTTCACTTTACATCCTTTTTTAAAAAAAATAACAACTTTTATTAAATGAAAAAATCAAATCGATTCAAGTTTCATTAAAATAATTATAAAAAAAAAAGGTTTTTAATCCAGACATTTCGAATGTGATGAATTCAAAATTGAGTTATAATTTTTTTTTGTTTGAATCACATTAAATATTCACAGAACATTGTCGTAAAACTCGTCCAATATCTATCTATCTATCTACCTACCTACCTACCTACCTACCTACCTACCTACCTACCTACCTACCTACCTACCTACCTACCTATCTATCTATCTATCTGTCTGTCTGTCTGTCTGTCTGTATGCCTGTCTGCCTGTCTGTCTATCTATCTATCTATCTATCTATCTATCTATCTATCTATCTATCTATCTATCTATCTATCTATCTATCTATCTATCTATCTATCTATTTGTCTGATCTTATCTGATCTAATCTAATATCTATCTATCTATTTTTCTGTCTGTCTGATCTTGTCTAATCTAGTCCATTATCTACCTAACCTATCTTTTCGTTCACTTGTTTATAATTGCGAGCATTATTGAAATCTTCGGCCTGGTTCATTCATCGGTATCGGCTAGATATTTATAATCTCTTTACGCTTATGAGTCTTGTTGTAGATTTCGCTTCCCCTTTTCCTTTGAATTCCATTTACACCCGTCAGGATCATAAATATGTGTTCAATGCTTTACTTTTCTGAATAAAAAAATGTTTGGCTAAATCCCTTGGACTCCTTGTGTAGCTAATGTGTTCCTCACCATTACCACACCCACCCCACACACACATACACACACTGTTCCAAGATGTGTTTTTACAGTATTAAGTCATTTCTCGTTTGTAAGACCATCTCCAAGTGGTCTCATCAACCCACCTATCTCTGGCCTTAGTGGGTTCCACGGCAAGGTCATTGTCTTACAGGGTCAATGTCTTACAGGGTCATTGTCTTACAGGGTCAATGTCTTACAGGGTCATTGTTTTACAGGGTCATTGTCTTACAGGGTCAATGTCTTGCAGGGTCAATGTCTTTCAGAGTCAATGTCTTACAGGGTCAATGTCTTACAGGGTCAATGTCTTACAAGAGTCTTCATGAGAAAATGACCAATCCGTCTCCATTTTCTTCGTGATATTTTTTTTGGTAGACGGGGAAGGTCTTGATTTGACGTGTATAGTCATCTTTTCTCAATAACAAATAACACGTTTAAATTTTTTCACCTCGAGAACTATTGTTTGTTCATTTCAGAAACTAAGCTTGTCGTTTTACTTTTATGAAAATCTTGCTTCTTACACCAAAACCCGTGTCATTATCTAAATTTAATAAAAAGAAAAACAAAAGAAAATCTCGCGTTAAAAATGTTGAAATGAAAGGCCTTGAACTTAATTTTCTAATTTCTTTTCAGAAAACAACAACAAAGTTCACGTAAAGGAAATTGAGTAGACGAAAGAGCGTTATAAACTAAATTCATTCTCCAAAAAAAAATGTTGAAATTTTATTTCATTAGCTGCCATTGTAAAAGTTGTAATGAACGCTTGGCACGCTTTAAGGAAAATAAAACGAGTTGTTGTCTCCAATCAAGAGAGGGTTTTTTTTTTGGGGGGGGGGGGTGGGTGGGGGGGGGGCTTATTTTGCTGTGTCCTTTCATATCCCCCCCCCTGCAATATTTCTTCAGCGATCACTCTGTTAGTTGATCTCTTGTAGGCATCTTGTATCATAATAAATGAATTGCTCCATACTTTTTGTAACTGTAGTTGTTGATCTCGATTTCCCGCACACGGCTTTAACTCTTTATGATTATTCTGTTAAGTGATTTCCATATGAAAGATCTCCATCGATTGATTTTGTAATGGTTTAATTACTAAATGTAAAAAAAAAAAAATATTAAATAAAGCGAAAAAAACCCACTAACATCTGATTACGATGTATGGATTATTTTTTTGTAACGATCTCGTCAGTGGGTAATCTCAAGTACGTAATTAAAAGTGTATTGGGATTTATTTGATACATTTCTGATCATTCCTCTATTTGTAGTGTCCTTCCTCAACCCCAACCTTAACATATATTAATGTGCGGCACTTGTAGGTCATATAGTCAGAGTTGTTAGCAAACAAAGCGTATCCCCCTCCCTCCTAACTAATGTCAGGCACCCATTTAAAGATTGGGTGATTCTCGAACTTTTTAAGAGAACTTTAAGAATATTTGCGTCTCTCTGCAGGTTTCGAACAGGGGACCATCAGGTCGACAGACGCGCGCTCTACACCATCTGCCAGTCTTAAAATTCAAAGGGATCTCCACTTTACTCAGTGAAGACAAGAATCATGCTTTGTGCAGCATTTTTTTGGTCAAAGTCGACTAATTCAATTTCAACATAATTTTAGTTTCGTCTATTCAACGGTGTGGTGGTGATTAAAAATGAAAATATCGATACATTATTGCAAGACTTTGTAAACTGTTAACTGCTATTGTCAACATTACTTGATGCAAATATCAACTTTAATCCTTCTTTAGATCTGAGTCGAGACCAGGTTTATGTAGCAAACGATGTTTGAACTACATCTTCATAATATGCCAAGTCCTCGAGAAATTTTCCAGGTGAAACGTGTTTCAAAAGTCGTCCCACAATTCCGTCCACCCAGCTTTAAATGGGCACCCTACTTGCTGGGGAAAGTAAAGGTGGCTGGTCGTTCTAACCACACAATCCCTTCATATACCGAGGTTAGAAATAGATGAATTCTACATTTCATCTGCCCCAATGGCCCGTTAGGTTAAGGGAACTTTACTATTTTTTTACCGTTATGACTACTGTTGAAAGTTCATATCAAACGGACAAAGACCACTGAACATTGTTTTTTCTGAGAATCACTGTTCTACAACAGTGGTTCCTAGTCTTTCTTTCCATGTAGTCATCGGTTACATCCTTGCGCTCTTCTACAATTAGAAAAAGCAACAAGTTTAATAAAAGATAATCCATTATACTCAATTGTTCACATAGGCTTTTTTAATTTGCCTGTGAGATATAATGTAATGGTTGTTTATATATAAACTAGGGTCATGAACAAAAAAGTGATGATAAATTGGGTTATTAAATATCTCAACTCGGGGCTCAGTTGTAATATTTGTGTGTGTGTTTGCTACAGCCCTGGAATATCCTGCCTTGATTAACTCTGTAATCATCCTCAATATCCTGTCCTAATCTTACACGGAGTTTGATTTAATCCTGAAACAAAGGGCCACAATCGATACAGCCGTCCGATGTAAACAAAAAAAAAATGTTAAAAAAAAAATTATGCATTTTTCATGCAGTTTTTAAATTGGAAAAAATTAAACAGGAAGAGGTTGAGCTGTCGCATTCCTCATGTAAAAAAAAATGAGTATTATTCCCCTTGCTTGACCATGGAGGTCAATGCTGGCAAACACCCATACAAACGGGCAGATTAACAGGGTGATCGCATGACTTACAAAACATCACCACAGAAATACTAATAAACGACAGACAGTTTTCCATCGAGACCATTTTCCGCTACTTAATCAACTCACTAGTTTAGTTATATTTTTTAAACTTTCCAATACATTGAGGGATTTTTTAATTTTTTTTTTAATTTTTTTTTTAAAAACGTGAGTGGCATTTCAATCGCTGTCCATAAATCACATCATTAAGGACCGTGTTTGGTGAATGCTGAATGGTTGGGGGTTAAAAAATAGCAACATGTCGTCAGCTCATGGGTCTATGTGCCTGTGTGCCTCTGTATCACATGGGTCTGTGTGTCTGTATCATGTGTGTCTGTGTGCCTGTATTACGTGTGTCTGTGTGTCTCTGTATTACGTGTGTCTGTATGTCTTTATATTACTGTGTGTCTCTGTATTTCGTGTGTCTGTGTGTCACTGTATTACGTGTGTCTGTATGTCCCTATATTTCTGTGTGTCTCTGTATTTCGTGTGTCTGTGTGTCTCTGTATCACATGGGTCTGTGTGTCTGTATCATGTGTGTCTGTGTGCCTGAATTACGTGTGTCTGTGTGCCTCTGTATCACATGGGTCTGTGTGTCTGTATCATGTGTGTCTGTGTGCCTGTATTACGTGTGTCTGTGTGCCTCTGCATCACATGGGTCTATGTGTCTGTATCATGTGTGTCTGTGTGCCTGTATTACGTGTGTCTGTGTGCCTCTGTATCACATGGGTCTGTGTGTCTGTATCATGTGTGTCTGTGTGCCTGTATTACGTGTGTCTGTGTGTCTCTGTATTACGTGTGTCTGTATGTCTCTATATTACATGTGTCTGTGTGTCTCTGTATTACGTGTGTCTGTGTGTCACTGTATTACGTGTGTCTGTATGTCCCTATACTTTTCTGTGTGTCTGTATTTCGTGTGTCTGTGTCTGCTGTATCACATTGGGTCTGTGTGTCTGTATCATGTGTGTCTGTGTGCCTGAATTACGTGTGTCTGTGTGCCTCTGTATCACATGGGTCTGTGTGTCTGTATCATGTGTGTCTGTGTGCCTGTATTACGTGTGTCTGTGTGCCTCTGCATCTGGGTCTATGTGTCGTGTATCTGTGTTTTGTCTTTTTAGTGCTTTTCTGTCATACGTGTGTGTCTGTGTGCCTCTGTATCACATGGGTCTGTGTGTCTGTATCATGTGTGTCTGTGTGCCTGTATTACGTGTGTCTGTGTGCCTCTATCACATGGGTCTGTGTGTGTCTGTATCATGTTTTGTGTCTGTGTGCCTGTGTACGCGTGTCTGTGTGTCTCTGTATTACGTGCTGTATGTCTCTATATTACGTGTTGTCTCTGTATTACGTGTATGTCTATTACGTGTATGTTACTGTATTACGTGTATGTTTATTACGTGTATGTCCCTTATTACGTGTGTGTCTCTGTATTACGTGTATGTCTATTACGTGTATGTCTCTGTATTACGTGTATGTCTCTATTACGTGTATGTGTCTGTACTACGATTATGTTTCTGTATTACGTGCATGTTTCTGTATTACGTGTGTGTTTCTGTATTACGTGAATGTTTTAGTACGTGTATGTTTCTGTATTACGTCTATGTTTATTACGTGTATGTTTCTGTATTACCCGAGTATGTTAATTACGTGTATGTTTCTGTATTACGTGTATATTTATTACGTGTATGTTTCTGTATTACGTGTATGTTTATTACGTGTATGTTTCTGTATTACGCGTGTGTCTCATGTATTTCGTGTGTCTGTGTGTATTACGTGTATGTTTCTGTATTACTGTGTGTGTCTGTATTTCGTGTATGTTTCTGTATTACGCTGTATGTTTATTACGTGTATGTGCCTCTATTACGTGTATGCTGTCTGTCTCTGTGTGTTTAGTTACTGTATGTTTCTGTATTACGTGTGTGTTTCTGTATTACGTGTGTGTTTCTGTATTAAGCGTATGTTTCTGTACTATGTGTATGTTTATGTATTACGTGTGCGTTTTTGTATTACGTGTGTGTTTCTGTATTACGTGTATGTTTCTGTATTACGAGTATGTTTCTGTATTACGCGTGTGTTTCTGTATTACGCGTATGTTTCTGTATTACGCGTATGTTTCTGTATTACGTGTATGTTTTTGTATAACGAGTATGTTTCTGTATAACGAGTGTGTGTGTCTGAGGTCACCAGGGCTAACAACGGGATCCTTTAAACCCACTATAATGAAAATACGGTAATACTTCTAAATTGGAACTCTCTAAAACTCTAACATTTTGTAATCCGAGACAAAAAAAAATTGATTAAAATTTGCACTTGATTCCGAATGTGCTTTGAAACTTAAACGCTTGGGTGCTGTCTCTTTTTTCTTTATTCACTTGAAACTGACAGTTATTACTGAATAAACAATTGTTATGAAAATTCATGCTTATGGGGGTATTCAGGAAAGTCTGTTAATCCAATTTATATGTTTTAAAATTAAAATTTGAAATAAAAAAAAAAAACCAAAAAAAAAACAAAAAAACAAAACGTAATTTTGCGAGACCAAAAAATTTTCTATCCATTTCTAAATAAATCACAATAAACCCAGGATATCCTTCAAACTCCCAAGTTCTTGGGAATGATGGAGGGGTGGGGGGAGGGCAATAAAACCCAAGCATTGGCAGGGTTGTCGGTGTATCCTAATTTAATAGTTATCAATGTGGGGATGTTTGTTGGCCATTCATCCCAAAATACACAGCAGCGAAACACGGACGGGGGTTTAAAAAAAAACAAACAAAAAGGGGGAAAGGGAGGTGAAGTAAAGTGATACACTACCCGGTCAGTGCGACGCCCTCCTGGTCTATCTCTGCAAGTGGAAACTCTCCTTGTTTTCAGTTCAGGCTCAATGGCCGAATTAACTTGATTGCTGGCTCCTGGAACTGATTCAGCTAATGGGATTTTGCTTCGAGTTTTTGTTGTGTTTAGTCTGATGTTCAAGTTCTCTGTTGCTACAAGTGGGTAACATTGTCACAGCTAAGTTTGGCGGCTCCATGAAACTTTCATTTATTCACTCCTTCCCCCCCCCCCCTCATTTTTGTGTCATATTTCATCTACTCCACTCCCCCAACCAGACACGACGCCAGAAAATCTGACTGGGGGGAAGAGAGAGGTGGGAGCAGGGGCTGACAAACTCTGACAAATGGGTGTGACCATCTCCTCCCAAAGGAAACAAAAAAAAATACAATATTAATTGATCATAATTAATTATAATCATACATTTCGAAAACGACTAGGGTCCAGGATTGGCGCCTCGGTTTTTTTCAGAGGCGCCGAGCCTGGGCCCATCTCTGTCGAAATTAGGTTGTGCCCCCCATCTCGCGGCGAATCTGTCATCCATGCGACCCCCTCCCCCACTCTCCTTAACTGACAGCCCTTAAAACCTTCCATTCAAAATGTGTATTCGTCAAAATTATTTCAAAAAAAAAAAATAAATAAATAAATAAAAATATCTACCGTATTGCTAACATGAAGGTCGTCAGGGCCGTATGAAGCCAACAAAAATTACGTTCTTTATATATTCAAATGTCAGAAGATTCTCGTTTAAACAATTGATTTAAATTCAATAATTATTAGCCTCATGGATTTAAACAAAAAACAAAATGGCGAAAAAAGATGGCCGCTGTCGGAAGCTACGATCTTAATCGACCACTCTGATTCTGCGCAATATATTCTATTCTACACACCAAGTTTTAAAGGATATATGTGTAAAAAAAAATGGGGGGGGGGGGTTTCTTTCTTTACCTTTTTACTTTTCTTTTTTTCCTTTAAGTCATTATTACCAAAAAAATAAAAAAATAAATAATAATATTAACTACCCCATTTATCCCCAGTGGGTCTCGATCACACTTTGAGAATCACTGCTCTACAGACAGTACAGTTACTTTCTATTACATTACACAGACACTGTTTTTTTTTTCTCTCTCTCGGGCAATTACATTACTATATATAACTCTGTAGACTATGAGAAATACGGACGATAACATTAGAGAGACACTGATTTTTTCTTCTTCTTCTTCCGTGCCATAGAAAAAATAACAAACCCGCCGCAGACCAAAGACCTAAGATTATGAAGTGCCAGACTTAAATTTTCTATATTTCTTGATACAACAATTCCGGAGCCCAAAAATAGTGCTACATCATTTTATTAACACACGACCTTCATAGCTATGGCTCTGCGCGGGTCACATTGGTGTCAGACAGTCACTAACTTGTCAGAGTTTGTATTTGTTTTTTTTTATTGTGTGTGTGTGTGTGTGGTCTCTCCGAGAAATAATTAGAAAAGAGCAAGTCAAAAAGTTCATGTACCGGAACCTAAATACTGGCTCTAACAAAGTTGGCTGGTGCTATATTTAAGTTGTCAGCTCCATCGTAAATAGCAACCCAGGTGAAACGTCTCACAAGTCATCTGTCCGTCCATCTGTCTGTCTGTCCTTTTTGTTTATTGATATTTTTATGTGATTTTATCTAGTGGTGTTCTATGTTTGTTAGGTACAGGACGGTTGACTATTTTATTCTCTCTTTCTCTGTCTCTCTCTCTCACTTTCTCTTTCTCTCTCTCTCTCTCTCTCTCTCTCTCTCTCTCTCTCTCTCTCTCTCAAACCCTGCACTCTATCCCCCTCATAATTACAAAATTATGTGTTTCGAGACATTTTAAAAGTTTTTTTTTGCTCACAGATGCCATAGCCCTCTCAATTGGAAGGCGTGTGACGGTCCTGCCTTAACGCCCACCCTCCCCAATGCCTTTGGGTACTCGACCGGTGTTTCGCCCCGAATTGTTCCCCACTTCTCCTTACAAAGTGACCCACTCTACGCACGTGCGTGCTCGGATGTCAGTATTGCTCGCGAACTTTAAAACCAGGAACAAGCCAAGAATTATGTTTAATTTTTCAATGAAAACAAAAACAAAACATTGAGTTGAAATTCTTAGCGCTGCCTGTCACACGGATCAATCAAAGGATCCTCCTCTATGTCCTTCACAGTTCCCCACACCCTCCTCAACACTGCTGCCTTATCTAACCCTGTACCCGATACCGCCCCTCCCACCCTCCCAACCTAGCATTTTTTGTTTACTAAGGAAGAACAAAAAAATGTCCTTTTTGGACTCTGGATTGTCGGCCTTTTAGTTTAAAAAATTAACAAAAAAAAAAAAAAACCGCAGATTCCCGGCCTTTAGAAGTGTTTAAGAGAGAATTGATCCAGTTGTTGGGAGACGGTCACTCGACCACAGTGGTCAATATCCAATTCTATTAAAGCAAATCTTTCCGGTGATAGGTTCAGCGTTGGTTACGTGCTGAAAGATTCTCCTCTTCTTTTATTGCGGCTTTGCCATGACCACACACTTGAAAGGGGAAGGGGTTCCGGTGGTAGTCACTTGTTTTTTTGTTTCCATGCAATAGGAATTTCCGTTCAGAGTTCCGGTACAGAATTAAGAATATGAGTCTTAGAATTAGAATAAGACCCTCTCACTGGATGTACATTTTGCGCACTTGTTTAATTATTTAAAATTCAATTTTGCTAAATAGTAAAGTTTTGATATTAGCTCTTTGTTTTTTCTATGGTAACACCCAGTACCACACTGGCAATACACAGTACCA
>JAGDYQ010000024.1:7167788-7251094 GCA_021962125.1 Bulinus truncatus
ATGTTATAATGTCAGCTGCTTTTATTGCTAAAACAGTCATTTATCTAGCTACATACTTGCCAATTTATTTGTCTGTACGTCTTCCTAGCTGTTTACTTATCTAACTTTATACCTAATTATCTACACCTTTATATCTTATCTATGTATCTATCAGTCTGTCCGTCCGTCCGTCCGTCCGTCCGTTCTTTCACCCATGAAACAAAGATGTATTTACCGCAGTCACTTGTAGCAAAACACAAATGGTTTAGCGCGGTAATGCTGACTGGTTTCCTCGGCCAATGATTGACACTATCATTTGTCATATCAACAATATACATGCCATATACATTATCCTCAACGGCTATTTATGCTTATTAAACAGCGTAACAGGGTCACGCTCACCAATCATGTGCACGCACAAATATTCAGAATGTTTTAATACTTCTGGTATCCAGGCACGCCGAGAGGGTGGGCAGCGGGGTCATTGTCAAGGGGCCCGCATCTGTAAGGGGGCCCGGCCGCCCCGACCATGTCAATTTTTTTCACGATTTATTGTTTATTAAGGGGCCCGCAATGATGTCCTGCCATGGGGCCCGTGTTGGCTCTCGGCGTCACTGCTGGGATCATCTAGTCGAAACACTTTATTATGAAATGAAATCCAAAGTAGGTTTTTTTTTCTCTCAAAGCTAAGAACATGAAATGACCGATAACGTAACAAATTCTGTATGATTCATCTTGTTTAAGAGAATGTCCAATCTCAGGCTTCGATGAAGCCAGTTGTTTTCTAGGTTAATCCCTTTAGTCGCTGCCATTGCTTTGAGAGTTAGAATCGCACCTCGTGCTGTTCTCCACCCAATTTCGAACCGTTCCTCTGCTTAACCGATGCCCGTCCATCGTTGTTGTTTTTTTTTGGTACTCCCCTGGTCAACCTCCCAATGGGCGTCCGTTCATATCTCTGGAAATTGGTGGGAAGGGGAGCCTGGTTGTTGTCCAGTCAGCGGGCTCTCTGAGCACCGCGCACCTCCCACCTCTTTTTGTTGCATTAATAGTTTAGCCATACATACGCCCATGTTTAATTGTCTCCATTTCTGACTTCATTCACATTTTGTAGTCGCGTCAGGGGCTGTGCATGTGGCAGTTCTACCGGGTGTTCTACCTTCGGCGACGCCACTCACTTATATATCAGACGTCATGAGACCAGGACAGTTTTAGACTTGACCGCGGTATTTGGGTGGGGGGGGGGTGGCATAAAAAAGGGGGGTGGGGCTGTGCCGTGAAACAGACGAGAGTCATTGGTGGTAAACTATTTGCACATGGTCAATGGATGGGGGGTACACGTCTCGTGCACACAGTGACGTCACAAGACCGATGTCATAGCAACCACTCGCCGGAGACACCGAAGCCCGTGAGGGAGTTTCCCGAAATATTCTCTAATTACCGGAGATAGGAGAGAAAGTGTAAAAAAAAAAAAAAATGCCACTTGTTGTTACTACTGGGGGGGGGGGAGAGGGGGAAGAGAGGGTGGGGCAACAATGCTGCCTATAACAATATTAGACAGACAAAAAAGGTCTTCAATTAAAAAAAAAAAAACATCAACAAAACATAACAGACGTGATTATATAGGGGCAGGGGGCTCGTTGCCCGGAGTCTGTCTCAACGGAAGACATATGACTTCATGTCTGGCCTCAAGAGGGAGGAGGGGGGGGGCTTTCAAAACGAAGTACCCAGACGAAATTCATCAATCTGAAATTTTTTTTTTTAAATGGAAAAAAAAACAAACTCGCGCGCGCACATACACACACACACACACACACACACACATTGATTTTCACACATATGGGAAAAGATCAAAGTGAATTGAATTGATATCTTTCCAATACCCCTTCCCCCGTATGGTCTTGGCAGACTTAAAATGATTGACTGTTGGCGATGAATTTGTTTTGTGATCTGGTTCTTCTACAGACTGTCCGTTAGATGCCGAGTGAAAGTAAGTATAGCCTGGCCAACAACACGAGTTAACGTGAGTGTTAAAAAATAACAACATACGATTGGTTAATTTAAGGGGACATGATCTGATTTGAGACTTTGAAATTTATTCGGTGCTAATGGGTACGACATGCCGGCTAGTAATTGTAGGACGAATTAAAAAATAAATAAAAATAAAATATGGTTATTTCTGTATTTGATGTGTTGCTGGCAATATCGACTGTAGTGAAATATATTTGATAGCCTGCCGTCTGTAACTTCACCGCTTACCAGTGCCTGTCAGCATAACTGCATGTCTGTCGGCTTTTCTGTCCGTCTGCTTGTCTTTCCGTCCGTTCGTCATCTTGTCTGCCTCTCCGTACGTCTGTTTGTCCATCTGTTTGTCTGCTTGCCTGACTGTCCGCCCATCTGTCTGCTTTTCTGTCGGTCCGGATGTTTGTCCGTCCTTTTTTTTCTGCTTGTCTGTTTGTTTGTCTGTCTGTCTGTCAGTCTGCTTGTCTCTCTATCCGTCCGTCTACCCGTTTATCTACTGGTCTGTTTTTCGTCTGTCTGCTTGTCTGTATTTCCTTTTGTCTGCTTGTCTGTCTGCGCTGTTAAAGTCAAAATGAAAGTGTGATAGTGTAATAGCTGCGTTAGTATTAGTGATGTATACACTTATGGTTACAATTGATTGTATTCTGTTTAATAAACTATCTTTTCGTTTAGTTGTATTATTAACGTCTTATAAAATATATTACCATTATCAGATCAGGAGAAGTGAGGTGTAAAAAAGGGTTGGGTTGAGAATGACGACCGAATTCCTTCAACCATCAAGATAAAAATGTTATAATAAAAATGTTAAGATTCACATATTAACCTTATCAAATGATAAAAAAAAAAGAACAAATGTTTTTAATCTGAGAACAAAATAAACTATAAATGTTACCCGACTGAATCATTACATGGGTCAGGGCGTTCATACAGGTAATAATACAATTTTATACAATACACAATGGAAGATAATCTTGCTACGAACATGTTAAATATGTTCAACCAGACATCTTTATGATTAAGTAGAACTTTTGATTCTTTTGGGAATAAATGTGAAAAGTTTTAAACCAATAATTTTTTTTTTTGAAACAAAATTTAAATTTTTAACGAGACAGTATATGTCTCTGATTGGTCGGGACAAAAACATGGATTGAAAAAAGAATCGGAGAACTTGATGAAACCTGCCAATGTTGGAGATTGATTCTTGCACTTTAGTTTTTCAGTTGGATGCTATGCTTAAATTGAAATATTCTGTTCTACATATTTGTTTTTTTTTCTTTTAAGCTAGTTTAGGTAAATTTAATGAAATGAAAACATATTTATACGGAAATAAAAGTTTTTAAGGCGAAATGTGTCATTACCGCAGTTGTACTGGACAGTACATGTCAATTACAGGCGAAATGTGTCATTACCACAGTTGTACTGGACAGTACATGTCAATTACAGACGAATAGAGTTGCTATTTTTATTTTTTCGCATTTTCCAGATATAGGGAAAGGCGCTTGAACAAATAAAATCTCGCTAAAGGGCGCTACAATAGCTAGCTTCGTCTCTGGACACTCACCACTGCTTCGGTAAATGTTGATAGTGACGTGTCGCTACAATAGCTAGCTTCGTCTCTGGACACTTACCACTGCTTCGGCAAATGTTGATACTGACATGTCTATAATGAGGTCATTTCCAGATCCGGTAGTGATTGCATACTTATCATGTGTGACATCATTGTTGCCTCTGCAATGATTACGTTTACGATTCTCTTAACGATTGCACACAGTTTGCCTCTTAACGTGATTAGCAATGCACACTATGCAAGTTCATAGTGATTAGTTAAAGTATCTAGCACAATAAAAAGGTACATTGGTCATGATTAAGTATACGAAAAGAAATATCACACTGGTGAGTAAACATTAAAAATAAACAACCTTAACCTATGGTAAGATCTTTTTTTTAAATGATAGTTGACGTCAGCAGACCAAATAACCTATGACCTGGATTTCAGTTATACCCAATACGTGTGTCTATTTCTGCAATACAATTTTATTTACATGCTAGGGAGAAGGGGGGGGGGGGAAACCAACAACTTATTTATGCCTATGTCACGCACACAATGAGAGAGGCAGTATTGGCAACATATTAATCCCACCAACTTGTGTGTGAAGAGCTCAGATCACGGCGATTGTGTGTTGGCATAGTTTTTTTTTTTTTTGCAGCCTGCCAACTAAAAGACACAATGGAATAATAAAAAAAAAGAAACATTTACAGAAAGACTTGTTAGAAACGTAAAGAGAGCGGTAGCATGACTTGGAAATATGCTGATAATGATTGTTAACGACGTTGGATACTTTTTCTTTCCCATTCAAGTTTCACGCAGTTTTGTATTCGCACTTTTATCTTAAAACATTCATCTTCACTCACTATGCAATATACATTCAAATTAGACACGTCAGGTTTCGAAGGGGTGTGTGAAATCCCTGCATTAAATAAGATGACACCTAAATATATTTTTTTTTTGTTTTTTTTTGGTTTCGTTAGTGTAATTGGACATTACGAAATCGTAATATTTCAATTTCTTTTCGTTCTATTTTTTTTTGTTCTAAATTAAGAAAGGGAGGGGTTGGGGAGCCGAGCCAGGAAAAAATAGACGAATTTATTTTTGAACATAGGCACAATTACTTCGTAACTATTTTCTTTATATGACGTCATTTGTCACAGGAAGACATCCATTAGTTGTTTATCATCAAATGGAGCATGATTATTATTATTATTTTTTTTTTTGTCTTTTTATTCGGTTGGTTTATTCTCTCTCTCTCTCTCTCTCCCCTCTCTCTCTCTCTCCCCCCCCCCTTTCCCCAACTGATATTTCCCCATCCGAGTTAACGATTCCTTATTATCCGCCCCTTGATTGTCTAGTCACATGACTAAGCACGTGATGTGATCGGTCAACGGGCTGAAGCAGTAAACGGGTTGCTGTTGAATAAAAAAAAAATATTTTAGTGTAAGAATATGTAGACTTTAACAAATGATTTGAGGTTGAGAAAGTGAACACATTTACAACATTAATAAACACTTTGTAAGTTTGTATCAACATTTAATAAACGCATATCTGCAGTCTATTGTATATTGAAGGAGAAATCTCGTGGGATTTTTTTATATACATATATTTTTATTTTATTTTTTTTTGTTTAGGAAAGATTTATAAACTAGACATTTGTTTAAACTCCCGATGACATTTGTCTGTCTGTGCTAGGAACGCGTTTTGCAATGCCATATAGTTTTATATAAACGCCAGCATTTTTTTTTCTTTTTAATGTCTCGATTCCTACATCTTTCACGTTGGTCGTTGCGCCTGCTTTTGCATTTCAAGGCTGTTGCGATGCCATTACGCAGGACCGGTCATACGTGTTTGGGGTTCGTAAGCAGTTACATGAGGGGGGGGCCTTATGGCCAAGGTGTATTTTCGGGACGCTGGAAAACAAATGCTGTCGAGGCCACCCCTCGCAAAGTTCGGGCCTCCATATAATCTTTAAAACTTAGGGCCCTTTGGCTGCCCTCACTTTTTTTTTTCATTTTTAGCTCGGGGCCCCTTACAAGGGTCCGGATTCCTATTCCCTGTGAGTTAGCAACGTACGACTGGCGGAGTGTGATTCTCGATCAATGCATTTTTTTTTTAGGCAAGTGAAAAGGATCCAACTTTTTTTGAAAGTTCCGACACAGGGCTTGTTAGCATGAGGCAGTCCAAGGCAGCCACGTAATTGGCCATGTTGCAGGAAGGGTCCTTCATTCAGCAACGGTTTGTACAGGAAAATGAGTGGCTTAGTCTGACGTTTCGATAATCCAAACCTTTCGTTTTGAATGCCCAAGATTTTTCCATTTATAACAATGACCTAGATATTTGTAATTATATGTTACAGTAACTACGAGAACTTGTATTTAAGTATTTGGATTTCGTTGTGGTGACATCGTCGTGTAAATTTGTTACATGCCAACTACTGCAAAGAGATTGTTTCTGTAACTACTGCAATGAGATTGTTTCTGTTTCTGTAACTACTGCAATGAGATTGTTTCTGTAACTACTGCAATGAGATTGTTTCTGTAACTACTGCAATGAGATTGTTTCTGTAACTACTGCAATGAGTTGTTTTAAAAAGTTTTAGATTCTACAAGAAACATATATATATATATATATATATATATATATATATATATATCTTTACCTATGTATTTCGATATCTATATTATTTACTTATGTAAGTGTGCTTTTTAATTACATTATTCGAGTATGTATGCTTATGTGTTTATTTGCTTGTGTCACGCCGACTCTTAAAATGAATCTAGCCTCCCATGATCTGGTATGTTAAGCACAGGGTTAAATACATATCGTGTAATCAGCCGCCGCTCTGAGAGGGCCGGCTAATTAGTTAGTAGCAGGCTAAATTAAATTGTATGACGGAATCAATCAATTACAGGATAATATATATGTCTCACGACGCTGCCAGGGACGTCTTGATATGTCATGACATTCCACGTAGATGTCACCCTGTCCTTATGATTGACATTTACGCAGACGACATACGGCTTGGGTTTCACAGCGTCAGAGAAATTTCTGAAAATACAACATTTTAGAATTTATCTTTTATGATTTATTTATTTTTTAAATGAGATTCACACTCCCTCTCCCCCGAAGACATTTCATGATGTTTACAAATAGACAAATTTTTTCCGTGATTGTCACATGTGAGAAATCAATGTTTTTATTTTATTTTTGTGCTGTTTTTAACTAACGATTCTAGATGTCCCTTGAGGTGAATTCTGTCGTTGAAAACTCATCACAGAATAAGACAATCAATCAAGAGACGTTCAATCTTTCCTACAGAATTGAGTTAAGAGATTAATAAATAATAAAAAAAAAACATGGCTAAAATTCAAACTCTTAAATGATTCACTTTTTTTTTATTACCGTCAGAAACTTTGGCGTAAAAGTAAAATATTTTATTTTTTTTTATAATCATTTGTGCAGTTTGGATGACTTATTAAATATAATGTTATTTGTGTATGAAATTGTAAAGAAGTCTGGACATTTGACTTAAGAGGAAAATAAAATCGAGCATTCACTAAAAGTAGACTTTTTGACTTACACTGGCGAAGAGCGACATTCACTAAAAGTAGACTTTTTGACTTACACTGACGAAGAGCGACATTCACTAAAAGTAGACTTTTTGACTTACACTGACGAAAAGCGATATTTCATTGAAAGTAGACTATTTGACTTACACTGACGAAGAGCGACAAATTACAAATAAATAATCCTAGCAATTAGTGGCTGGAATGAAAATGTAAGCCGCATTACCTTCTTACAGCGGTTCTCAGAGTGTGCAACGCGACACCAGAAAAATGTTTGTGGAACTCTCAAATTTTATTTTTCGGTTCCTTCTGAGGGGGTCCGACTAAATCCCGCTGACCTCGCGCCTGTGACCTTACGGGCCCTGTACCGCGGCCACTGTTAACGACAAATTTTTGCTAAAATGATGACTTACTGGTGGTTTTTTTTTTTCTCCGCGAACTATTATTTAAACTTTTGTATTCTTTAAATCCGGTGACTGTTTTGACTTAATTCCTTGAGCTCTTTACTCCAATGGCCATGTGCATTAATTCTCCACAGCGCACTCTGTTTTGGGAGGCCTTTTTCATTTCACCCCATTTTAGGTTGCAACGCATCATTTCCTGTTCCAAAGTCCTTCTCCACGTGTTCTTTCGGCGGCCGACCTTACTCTGGTCTTGTGGATTCCACTGGAGATCCATATTTGTAATGTCTTCAGGAGGTTTCCTGGGTGAATGAGCAATCCATCCTCCATTTCCTTCTGGATATGTTGTAGGAGTGTGGGACGTCTTGGTTTGCCAGGGATCTTCGTTCCTTACTTTATCTAGTCATTCTATCTTTGATTCTGGTGGGCTAGAGAAATAGCGTGCAGTTGTCGAAAATACTGTGACTGTGTAAGTGAAAAGTTGTCCAGTCTCACTCGCAGTCTTGAGCCTATTTAGGTGTCACACGATTGAATTCCCCATGATTCGACTTTAAACCACCGTGTGTGGCCTTGACGTTTAACAAAATATTTCGGTTCAGATTGACCTTTAAACTTGAGCTGAATTAAAAAGAAATTACATAAATCGATTACAAATTATCTCTTCAAGAATATTTTTCAATGGAAATCGATTTCATTTCCTCCTCCCCCCCCCACCCCCTTTTTTTTTCTTTCTGTTTAATAAAAGAAAAATCACAGTGATCGTATCCGTCACTTGGTGTTGAAATAATCGGAGATTCGATACTGTCTAGCCTTGCGGACACTTGAAGCTTAGGCTTAGTATCGATTACACAGCTAAAGTGTTCAGATGATCATTGTCGAGTACTTTTCCTGGCTTCGTACAATGTCTTTCCATAGCTCTGTTTATAACAAACAAGATGTTTTTAAGTTTATTTGGACAGATAGACAGATAGATTCAGAATATATTAAAAATAATTTAGTTAGTTTAAAAAAAAATATCACTGACCACAGTACGTAAAAAGTCAAGAAATCACGCACGCACAAATAGAACGCAATATTACTTTTGAATACTTTTTTTTCCCCCTAGTTTTTGGGTGTATGTCTTTATATAAAAAAATAATATACATTGGAGTAATGCGACATCAATTAATGGTCACGTGAGGTCCGACGACCACCCACTGGGCCGCTTTTTAACCAGGGGACACGGGGCTGAAGCGTCGATGTACATTACTTTGGAAATGGTCACACGATCTCGCAGCGCGGATGACATGCAGACGTCGCCCCATGTCTTCAACCCCACTGGCCGTGTGATTGAAAGGTCTTTGGCTTTGAGGGTGTCCCCCCCCCCCTGAACGAACCCCCACCCCTTATGTCCCCCCTGTGTTGCCTCCATATTAAGTGTATGTATCAGCTTTGGTTAGGGCGGTGGGTATGTAGGGCCGGCCCGATACGTTTTAAGCCTTATCTGGCCAGCACACCATTGATCAAATATAACAGACGACACGTTGTTTTGTAAACACATATATATTATCACTATGTATCCAAGGACAGTGTATAGCCTAATTTTTATATTATTTTACATCCTTTTTTTTAAAAAAAAAAAACTTTTATGTAATGAAAAAATCAAATCGATTCAAGTTTCATTAACATAATTATAAAAAAAATAAAGGTTTTTATCCAGACATTTCGAATGTAATGAATTCAAAATCGAGTTATAATTTTTTGTTTGAATCACATTAAATATTCACAGAACATTGTCGTAAAACTCGTCCAATATCTATCTATCTATCTATCTATCTATCTATCTATCTATCTATCTATCTATCTATCTATCTATCTATCTATCTATCTATCTATTTATCTGTCTGTCTGACTGTCTGTCTGACTGTCTGTCTTTCTGTCTGTCTGTCTGTGTCTGTCTGTCTGTATGCCTGCCTGCCTGCCTGCCTGTCTCTCTGTCTGTCTGTCTGTCCGTCCGTCCGTCCGTCCGTCCGTCTGTCTGTCTGTCTGCCTATCTATCATCTATCTATTTGTCTGATCTTATCTGATCTAATCTAATATCTATCTATCTATTTTTCTGTCTGTCTGATCTTGTCTAATCTAATCTAAACCTGACCTATCTTTTCGTTCACTTGTTTATAATTGCAAGCATTATTGAAATCGTCGACCTGGTTCATTCATCCGTATCGGCTAGATATTTATAATCTCTTTACGCTTATGATTTCGCTTCCCCTTTTCCTTTGGATTCCATTTACACCCGTCTAGATCATAAATATGTGTTCAATGCTTTACTTTTCTGAATAAAAAAATGTTTGGCTAAATCCCTTGGGCTCCTTGCGTAGCTAATGTGTTCCTCATCATTACCACACTCCCCCACACACATACACACACTGTACCCAAGAGGTTTTTTTTACAGCATTAACTCATCTCTCGTTTGTAATACCATCTCCAAGTGGTCTCAGATCGACCCACCTATCTCTGGCCTTAGTGGGTTCCACGGCAAGGTCAATGTCTTACAGGGTCAATGTCTTACAGGGTCAATGTCTTACAGGGTCAATGTCTTACAGGGTCAATGTCTTACAGGGTCATTGTCTTACAGGGTCATTGTCTTACAGGGTCAATGTCTTACAGGGTCAATGTCTAACAATAGTCTGCATGAGAAAATGACCAATCCGTCTCCATTTTCTTCGTGATATTTTTTTTTTGGTAGACGGGGAAGGTTTTGATTTGACGTGTATAGGCATCTTTTCTCAATAACAAATAACACGTTAAAAATTTTTTCACCTCGAGAACTATTGTTGGTTCATTTCAGAAACTAAGCTTGTCGTTTTACTTTCATGAAAATCTTGCTTCTTACACCAAAACCCGTGTCATTATCTAAATTTAATAAAAAAAAAAACGAAAAAAAAAACGAAAATCTCGCGTTAAAAATTTTGAAATGAAAGGCCTTGAACTTAATTTTCTAATTTCTTTTCAGAAAAAACAACAGCCAAAATCACGTAAAGGAAATTGAGTGGACGAAAGAGCGTTATAAACTAAATTCATTCTTCAAAAAAAAATGTTGAAATTTTATTTCATTAGCTGCCATTGTAAAAGTTGTAACGAACGCTTGGCACGCAAGTGGCTCGCTTTAAGGAAAATAAAACGAGTTGTTGTCTCCAATCAAGAGAGGTTTTTTTTTTGGAAGGGGGGAGGGGGAGGGGGGGGGCTTATTTTGCTGTGTCCTTTCACATTTCCCCCCCTCCCCACTGCAATATTTCTTCAGCGATCACTCTGTTAGTTGATCTCTTGTAGGCATCTTGTATCATAATAAATGAATTGCTCCATAACTTTTGTATCTGTAGTTGTTGATTTCGATTTCCCGCACACGGCCTTTAACCTTTATGATTGTCTTGTTAAGCATCTATATGTGAGTCTCCATCGATTGATTTTTGTAATGGTTTAATTACTAAATGTAAAAAAAAAAAAAAAAATATTAAATAAAAGCGAAAAAAAAAAAACCCACAACATCTGATTACGATGTATGATTATCTTTTTGTAACGATCTCGTCAGTGGGTAATCTCAAGTACGTAATTAAAAGTGTATTGGGATTTATTTGATACATTTCTGATCATTCCTCTATTTGTAGTGTCCTTCCTCAACCCCCAACCTTAACATATATATTGCAGTGGCACTGGAGGTCATATAGTCAGAGCTATTAGCACAATGCGCAACCCCCTCCCCTCCAACTAATGTCAGGCACCCATTTAAAGATTGGGTGGACTTCGGAACTTTTAAGAGAACTTTTAAGAATACTGCGTCTCTCTGCATGTTTCGAACAACGGACCATCAGGTCGACAGACGCGCGCTCTACAACATCTGCCAGTCTTAAAATTCAAAGGGATCTCCACTTTACTCAGTGAAGACAAGAATCATGCTTTGTGCAGCATTTTTTTGGTTCAAAGTCGACTAATTCAATTTCAACATAATTTTAGTTTCGTCTATTCAACGGTGTGGTGGTGATTAAAAATGAAAATATCGATACATTATTGCAAGACTTTGGAAACTGTTAACTGCTATTGTCAACATTACTTGTTGTAAATATCAACTTTAATCCCTCTTTAGATTCGAGTCGAGACCAGGTTTATGTGAGCAAAAACGATGTTTGAATCACATCTTCATAATATGCCAAGTCTCGATGAGAAATTTTCCAGGTGAAACGTGTTTCAAAAGTCGTCCCACAATTCCGTCCACCCAGCTTTAAATGGGTACCTGACTTTAAGTTGGGAAAGTAAAGGTGGCTGGTCGTTCTAACCACACAATCCCTTCATATACCGAGGTTATAGAAACAGATGAATTCTACATTTCATCTGCCCCAATGGCCCGTTAGGGTTAAGGGAACTTTACTATTTTTTTTTACCATGACTACTGCTGGGAAAGTTCATATCAAACGGACAAAGACCACTGAACACGGTTTGAGAATCACTGTTCTACAACAGTGGTTCCTAGTCTTTCTCCATGAAGTCATCGGTTACATCCTTGCGGCTTTCAATTATAAAAGCAACAAGTTTAATAAAAGATAATCCATTATACTCAATTGTTCACATAGGCTTTATTTTTTTAATTTGCCTGTGAGATATAATTTAATGGTTGTTCATATATAAACTAGGGTCATGAACAAAAAAAGGAATGGGGAACCACCCCTCGGAATGAATTCCTTATTTCCATCATTAGTGATGATAAATTGGGTTATTAAACATCTCAACTCGGGACTCAGTTGTAATAATTGTGTGTGTGTGTGTGTGTGTGTGTGTGTTTGCTACAGCCCTGGAATATCCTGCCTTGATTAACTCTGTAATCATCATCAATATCCTGTCCTAATCTTACACGGAGTTTGATTTAATCCTGAAACAAAGGGCCACAATCGATACAGCCGTCCCATGTAAACAAAAAAAATGTTAAAAAAAAAAAATATGCATTTTTCATGCAGTTTTTAAATTGGAAAAAATTTAACAGGAAGAGGTTGAGCTGTCGCATTCCTCATGTACACAAAAAAAATGAGTATTATTTCCCTTGCTTGACCATGGGGGTTAATGCTGGCAAACACCCATACAAACGGGCAGATTAACAGGGTGATCGCATGACTAACAAAACACCACCACAGAAATACTAATAAACTACAGACAGTTTTCCATCGAGACAATTTTCCGCTACTTAATCAACTCAGTTGTTTTGTTATATTTTTTAAACTTTCCAATACATTGAGGTTTTTTTTTAGTTTTTATTTATTTTTTTTTAAAACGTGAGTGGCATTTCAATCGCTGTCCATAAATCACATGATTAAGACCCGTGATTGGTGAATGCTGAATGGTTGGGGGTTAAAAAATAGCAACATGTCGTCAGCTCATGGGTCTGTGTGTCTGTATTACTTGTGTCTGTGTGCTCTGAATTACTGTGTCTGTGTGTCTCTATATTACTGTGTGTCTCTGTATTACTTGTGCCTGTATGTCTCTGTATTATGTGTGTCTGTGTGTTTCTGTATTTCGTGTCTGTGTGTCTCTGTGCTACGAATGTATGTGTGTCTCTGTATTTCGTGTGTCTATTTGTCTCTGTATTATGTGTGTCTGTGTGTCTCTATTACGTGTCTGTGTGTCTTTGTTCTATGTGCTACGAATGTATGTGTGTCTCTGTATTTCGTATGTCTATGTGTCTCTGTATCACGTGTGTCTATGTGTCTCTGTATTATTGTGTTTCTATAGTACGTGTGTCTGTGTGTCTCTTTATTACTTGTGACTGTGTGTCTCTGTATTTCGTGTGTCTATGTGTCTCTGTATTACGTGTGTCTGTGTGTCTCATTATTACGTGTGTCTGTGTGTCTCTGTATCACGTGTGTCTATGTGTCTCTGTATTACTTGTGTCTGTGTGTGTCTCTGTATTTCGTGTGTCTGTGTGTTTATGTATTTATTACGAGCATCTGTGTGTCTCTATTACGTGTCTGTGTGTCTCTACTACGTGTCTGTGTGTCTCTGTGCTACGAGTGCATGTATGTGTCTGTATTACGTATGTGTTTCTGTATTACGTGTCTGTGTTTCTGTATTATGTGTATGTTTCTGTATTACGTGTATGTTTCTGTATTACGTGTATGTTTCTGTATTACGTGTATGTTTCTGTATTACGTGTGTGTTTCTGTATTACGCGTGTGTTTCTGTATTACGCGTATGTTTCTGTATTACGCGTATGTTTCTGTATTACGTGTAGGTTTCTGTATTACGTGTATGTTTCTGAATTACGCGTGTGTTTCTGTATTACGCGTATGTTTCTGTATTACGTGTATGTTTCTGTATGTTTCTGTATTACGTGCATGTTTCTGTATTACGTGTTGTTTCTGTATTACGAGTATGTCTATTACGTGTATGTTTCTGTATTACGTGTATGTTTATTACGTGTATGTTTATTACGTGTATGTTTCTGTATTACGAGTATGTTTATTACGTGTATGTTTCTGTATTACGTGTATGTTTATTACGTGTATGTTTCTGTATTAAGATTATGTTTCTGTATTACGTGCATGTTTCTGTATTACGTGTATGTTTCTGTATTACGTGAATGTTTATTACGTGTATGTTTCTGTATTACGTCTATGTTTATTACGTGTATGTTTCTGTATTACGAGTATGTTAATTACGTGTATGTTTCTGTATTACGTGTATATTTATTACGTGTATGTTTCTGTATTACGTGTATGTTTATTACGTGTATGTTTCTGTATTACGCGTGTGTTTCTGTATTACGTGTATGTTTATTACGTGTATGTTTCTGTATTACGTGTATGTTTATTACGTGTATGTTTCTGTATTACGTGTATGTTTATTACGTGTATGTTTCTGTATTACAAGTATGTTTATTACGTGTATGCTTCTGTATTACGTGTATGTTTATTACGTGTATGTTTCTGTATTACGCGTGTGTTTCTGTATTACGTGTATGTTTCTGTATTACGTGTATGTTTATTACGTGTATGTTTCTGTATTACGAGTATGTTTCTGTATTACGTGTGTGTTTCTGTATTACGAGTCTGTTTCTCTATTACGTGTATGTTTATTACGTGTATGTTTCTGTATTACGAGTATGTTTCTGTATTACGAGTATGTTTCTGTATTACGTGTATGTTTCTGTATTACGAGTATGTTTCTGTATTACGTGTATGTTTCTGTATAACGAGTGTGTTTCTGTATTACGCGTGTGTTTTTGTATAACGAGTGTGTGTGTCTGAGGTCATCAGGGCTAACAACGGGATCCTTTAAACCCACTATAAGGAAAATACGGTAATACTTCTAAATTGGAACTCTCTAAAACTCTAACATTTTGTAATCCGAGCCAAAACAAAAAAAAAATTAATTAAAATTTGCACTTGATTCCGAATGTGCTTTGAAACTTAAACGCTTGGGTGTTGTCTCTGTTTTCTTTATTCACTTGAAACTGACAGTTATTACTGAATCAACAATTGTTATGAAAATGCATGCTTATGGGGGTATTCAGTAAAGTCTGTTAATCCAATTTATATGTTTTAAAATTAAAATTTGAAATAAAAAAAACAAAAAAAAACAACAACTTAATTTTGCGAAATCAAAAAATTTTCTATCCATTTCTAAATAAATCACAATAAACCCAGGATATCCTTCAAAGTCCCAAGTTCTTGGGAATGATGGGGGGGGGGGTAATAAAACCCAAGCATTGGCAGGGTTGTCGGTGTATCTTAATTTAATAGTTATCAATGGGGGATGTTTGTTGGCCATTCATCCCAAAATACACAGCAACGAAACACGGACGGGGTTTTTAAAAAAAAAAAAAGGGGGAGGTGAAGTAAAGTGATACACTACCCGGTCAGTGCGACGCCCTCCTGGTCTATCTCTGCAAGTGAAAACTCTCCTTGTTTTCAGTTCAGGCTCAGTGGCCAAATTAACTTGATTGCTGGCTCCTGGAACTGATTCAGCTAATGGGATTTTGTTTTTTCATGCTTTTACATTTGCTTCGAGTTTTTGTTGTGTTTAGTCTGATGTTCAAGTTCTCTGTTGCTACAAGTGGGGAACATTGTCACAGCTAAGTTTGGCGGCTCCATAAAACTTTCATTTATTCACTCCTACCCCCCCCCCCTTTTTGTGTCATATTTCATCTCCCCACTCCCCCAACCAGACACGACGCCAGAAAAACTGACTGTGGGGAAGGGAGAGTTGGGAGCAGGGGCTGACAAACTCTGACAAATGGGTGTGACCATCTCCTCCCAAAGGAAACAAAAAAAATACATTAATTGATCAGAATTAATTATAATGATACATTTCGAAAACGACTAGGTCCAGGATTGGCGCCTCGGTTTTTTTTCAGAGGCGCTGAGCCTGGGGCCATCTCTGTCGAAATTAGGTTGTGCCCCCCCCCATCTCGTGGCGAACCTGTCATCCATGCGGCCCACTTCCCCCAGTCTCTTTAACTGACAGCCCTTAAAACCTTCCATTCAAAATGTGTATTCGTCAAATTTATTTTAAAAAAAAATATCTATCTACCGTATCGCTAAGGACATGAAGGACGTCAGGGTCGTATGAAGCCAACAAAAAATTACGTTCTTTATATATTCAAATGTCAGAAGATTCTCCTAAAACAATTGATTTAAATTCAATAATTATTAGCCTCATTGATTTAAACAAAAAAAAAAAAAAAAATTGCGAAAAAAAAAAATGGCCACTGTGGGAGGTTACGATCTTAATCGACCATTCTGATTCTGCGCAATATATATATATATATATATATATTCCATTCTACACACCAAGTTTTAAAGCAGATATATGTGTAAAAAAAAGGGTTGTGGGGGGGGGGGAGGTTTCTTTCTTTACCTTTTTACTTTTATTTTCTTTCTTTAAATCATTATTACCAAAAAAAAAAATAATAAAAAAATATTAACTACCCCATTTATCCCTAGTGGGTCTCGATCACACTTTTGAGAATCACTGCTCTACAGACAGTGCAGTTACTTTCTATTACATTACACAGACACTGTTCTTTTTTTTTTCTCTCTCTCTCGGGCAATTACATTACTATATATAACTCTGTAGACTATGAGAAATACGGACGATAACATTAGAGAGACACTGATTTTTTCTTCTTCTTCTTCTTCCGTGCCATAGAAAAAATAACAAACCCGCCGCAGACCAAAGACCCCTGTAAGATTATGAAGTGCCAGACTTCAATTTTCTATAATTTCTTGATACAACAATTCCGGAGCCCAAGAAATAGTGCTACATCATTTATTAACACACGACCTTCATAGCTATGGCTCTGCAGGTCACATTGGTGTCAGACAGTCACTAACTTGTCAGAGTTTGTATTTGTTTTTTTTTTTTATTGTGTGTGTGTGTGTGTGGTCTCTCCGAGAAATAATTAGAAAAGAGCAAGTCAAAAAGTTTATGTACCGGAACCCAAATACTGGCTCTAACAAAGTTGGCTGGTGCTATATTTAAGTTGTCAGCTCCATCGTAAATAACAGCAGGTGAAACGTCTCACAAAGTCATCTGTCCGTCCATCTGTCTGTCTGTCCTTTTTGTTTATTGATATTTTTATGTGATTTTATCTAGTGGTGTTCTATGTTTGTTAGGTACAGGACGGTTGACTATTTTATTCTCTCTTTCTCTGTCTCTCTCTCTCACTTTCTCTTTCTCTCTCTCTCTCTCTCTCTCTCTCTCTCTCTCTCTCTCTCTCTCTCTCTCAAACCCTGCACTCCTATCCCCCCTCCTCAATTACAAAATTATGTGTTTCGAGACATTTTAAAAGTTTTTTTTTGCTCACAGATGCCATAGCCCTCTCAATTGGAAGGCGTGTGACGGTCCTACCTTAACGCCCACCCTCCCCAATCACCTTTGGGTACTCGACCGGTGTTTCGCCCCGAATTGTTCCCCACTTCTCATACAAAGTGACCCACTCTACGCACGTGCGTGCTCGGATGTCAGTATTGCTCGCAGACTTTAAAACCAGGAACAAGCCAAGAATTATGTTTAATTTTTCAATGAAAACAAAAACAAAACATTGAGTTGAAATTCTTAGCGCTGCCTGTCACACGGATCAATCAAAGGATCCTCCTCTATGTCCTTCACAGTTCCCCACACCCTCCTCAACACTGCTGCCTTATCTAACCCTGTACCCGATACCGCCCCTCCCACCCTCCCAACCTAGCATTTTTTTTTGTTTACTAAGGAAGAACAAAAAAATGTCCTTTTTGGACTCTGGATTGTCGGCCTTTTAGTTTAAAAAATTAACAAAAAAAAAAAAAAACCGCAGATTCCCGGCCTTTAGAAAGTGTTTAAGAGAGAATTGATCCAGTTGTTAGGAGACGGTCACTCGACCACAGTGGTCAATATCCAATTCTATTAAAGCAAATCTTTCCGGTGATAGGTTCAGCGTTGGTTACGTGCTGAAAGATTCTCCTCTTCTTTTTTTATTGCGGCTTTGCTGACCACACACTTGAAAAGGGGAAGGGGTTCCGGTGGTGATCACTTGTTTTTTTGTTTCCATGCAATAGGAATTTCCGTTCAGAGTTCCGGTACAGAATTAGAATATGAGTCTTAGAATTAGAATAAGACCCTCTCACTGGATGTACATTTTGCGCACTTGTTTAATTATTTAAAATTCAATTTTGCTAAATAGTAAAGTTTTTGCTATTAGCTCTTTGTTTTTTCTATGGTAACACCCAGTACCACACACTGGCAACACACAGTACCACACACTGGCAACACACAGTACCACACAATGGCAACACACAGTATCACACACTTGGTCAACCGACGTGCACACAAGAAACTTTGACTCAAACATACAGACTAAAATGGCCATCTTCAACATATAAAGTATAGTTTGTATCTAAACGTCGTATTAATTTCCCCCTTATAACCCATGCCCGTATCGCTTGAATAAAAACAACAAACCTCTATCGGTTCCTAACCTTGAAGTTAAAATTTATTTTTTTAAAATCCAATCATCTCTCTAGATGTGATAGTTTAATGCTTCTAAAAATCAACAAGAACTTGTTTCCTGTTTTAAAATCAGTTTAGTCCCTGCATCCCAATGTGTAGATGTTTCCGGTTGGGCAGTGATGCCAGAAACTGTGTTGATGTTCTGTATTGTTTTTTTTTTAAAGTCCTGCCGGAAACAGATGTAGTATTAGAGCAATGGTATTTATTTATCAATGTAACCTTGCACTATTAGCAGTCATGTTTTTTTTAAAGTATTTTACTTTCTTAGTACTAGGGAGATAGTTGACAGCTTTTGTAAAAAAAAAAAAAACTCTTAATAATAATATTTCAAAACAAACATGGTAAGTAACGTTATAAATCTGTTTACAAGAAGCAAAAAATAAAATGAACATACTTAATGAAACACGGGCATGTATTAAGAAATAAAGTAAAAACTAGACATCTTAGAAACTTTTCATATAAATGAACAGGTGTATTCCAACCAAGTATTTAAATGGAAAAAACGGAACAAGCAAAATATTGTATTTCTTTTTTGCTGTCAAAGTCAATTTAGAAAAGTACCTATCAATTTAGAATAGGCAGATCTCAAACCACCGACATGTCATAATTTTTCACCATGGTAAAAAAAAAGAAAACAACTTAAATGCCTGCATAGAAACATGGACTCAGTGGGGTGAAAGTTCATGTATATTCGTAACTCATTAATACATTATACATACTATTTTAAGAGGGAAAACTGTATCGAACATTGTGTGAAAACTATTCAAGTGAAGGCACTTAAAATGGTGTTGATCTATTAAGGACTACCAATTAATTGCACAGTTTGAGGAATGCGCTCTCCGATTATTTATAGCTCAGTGACAACCTCTTTCTTTTACAATCTCTGTGTAGTCCATGTGAAAGTGAGATTTAATCTCATAGAGACTTTAAACTACCATGGTGCGGTTTTAGCAGCTTCCATTCTTTCATCCCCCACTGTTGCCGATAGTGCAATGACCATGGAGGCACCACGAGAGACATGACCTTAGTTCTCACTGATCGAACCCGCGACCGTCAGGTTCACTGTCGAGCGCTTTACCACACGACCACCCGTGCCCATTCATTTACTCCATGTTCTCTCCGATACCTAAGGCACTGTTTCTCAACCTTTTTTTTCCCGCGACTGTACCCCAAAAAATGTGCGAAAGTATGTCCGCACTTACATGTAAGTTCGCGAATAAATGTACTTACTTTCATAATGGAATGTTTTACCTTTCTAATGCGAGACTTTGGCTGCAAACGGGTGACCTTGTTGAAAATGTGTATGTCGCTGCGAACCCCTTCATAACATTTCCCGTACCCCTTGAGGTACGCCTAACACCGGTTGGGAACCACGGACCGAAGGACAAGTTTTTTTTTCCTCCATTTTTTTCCCCCCTAGTTTTATGGAGTGTTACAGTCTTGTCAATAAACAGTAGTGATAGGGTTAAGTAAAGTCTGATATGGCTTGGGCGTAAATAAACAGCTAAAATGAGGAGCTGGAAGAAACTTAAGGAGACGGGTGTTGATCCATCGTAACTGTAACCCATCACTTTCTGTTACTACTGTGCAGAGTTCACTTCAAATAGCAAATCACTGACCTATGGGTTGTTTTTTTTTAAGTACCGCCATGTGGATCTATGAAACGTTTTTTATAAGTCTTCTGTTTGACCCTAACAAAAACAATAAAATGAAATGGAAATAATTAAACGGATGTCGTGCGCTTGACCATTAACGTCTTGCTGTTCACGTGACCTTCCGCCATTCGCGCCCCACCGCCCCTCTTTTCTGTCCTCACCGCGGCTGCAATTATCTTTGGGCCATCGTATTGTTCTCGTTACCACGATCTGTTAGTTATTTTTAGACTGTCATCGCATTACCTACATAATATTGCGACTACCATCAACACTGTTATGTTTTTTTTTAACAATACTGTTTCTTATTCATATGTCCTCTTTCATGTACTCGCTTCAATCATCATATGGCTGTCATTAACATACTTTCAGTGGTTTCTGCTATGTGCATAGATGATCCAATACGGTTCTTTGTGCCATTTCTAGGGTTTTATGATCATCTCGTGAAAATAAATGAAATACTGCTACTGTATTGGTATGCTCTATAACGTCTGGTGAAATGGCCTCGTGGACCGAATCCCCCCCGGTATAGGCCTAACTAATAGTTCCATGAGAGACCGAGTTGTGTACATTTTCCTTGGTACATTCAGGCCCAATTAACTGTCCAGTTGACAGATTGTGACCAATACCCCAGTGGGGGTTCTTGTGCACGCTGGAAGAATTCAAAATGTTTAAAAAAAAAAACTCACAAAGAAGGTCGCAAGTACTGAGGTGGAATTATGAAACAAACAAAAAAAAATCATTAAAAAGAAATGTAAGCTGGTGAAACGAGAGAATATGAGGAAAAACGGTGTGAAATGCTAGTAACATCAAGTCAATTTACCAGTTATGAAATAACGAGGACAATGAAGACAATAACACGACAAGTAGCGTAAAAAAACTCGTATCAAATACATCAATTAAAAAAGAATAACGAATCCTTCAAGTTATATAATTACAGCATAATGTTGTTTTTTTTTAGTGACAAGAAAGAATGAATACAAAAATAAAACCTTGACCCAAATTGAGAGCAGTTGGAAAAAAAAAATCATAGATTCTAATGAGTGTGATATCATTTTGAAATTAATGATACGTTTCCAAAAATAAGAAAAGCAAAAAGTATATTTTTTAATATATATATATTTATTTATATTCTGTTTAGAAGTAAAGCGGAAATATGTTTTTTATTTGTGTTTATAAGTCAGCAATGGTGTGTCTTCAATATAATGTATCTGACTGTCTTTTTAAGGCAATTTGTTTGTATGTCTTGTTATCTGTAAATATTAGGGCTGCTGATTAAACTGCATTAACGCGCGATTAACGCGTCAAAAAAAATTTGCGATTAAAACTTTTAACGCAACACCTAAATGCGTTAATTTGACCAAAATTCTGAAAGTTCAGAATAGCGACAAATCGATAAATTACGGATTTTCACTGTACAATTTGAAGTTAAGGTCCGTTCACCTACCACGTAGATCTAATACCCCCACTCTGCGGCATTTCGCGCGCACACACACACACACACCCAGGTATGTCTACAAAAGTCCCACTTGAAAAAAAAATGAAGATGTTTTTGTTATATAGCCCTTCGACAAGTAACCCCCCCCCCCCCCAATCCCTTTCCGGTCGATGTAAAAAGATAAACTTTTCATTATCTACTGTAGTGTATTGGTGGAGGTAAAAGAACAAGTGTTTAGTGAACCTGGTTATAATTAGATCAAAATAACGAGATGCTAGAAATTGTGTAGCATTTTATTTCGCATAATTTTTATCGATACAACATCTTGCTGGTCACGTCCGCAACATCTGCACTAATAGTTTCATATACTTGACACTTGTAATCAATGTCTAGACTTAGATGAGGCACACATCTGTACAACCAGACAGTGGTTGTAATTTTCTAAAACTTTAGCGATACAAGATACACCAAGAAGTTTTATTCCTTTTTTCACAGCACAGTCGTAAAGAAAGATAAAAATGATCAAAGAAAAAAAACGTTTATATAATTGTATTTTAATTTCGATCAACTAATTATGTACATGTTTGACGACACACTTTATAACAAGTCGCGACCCACTTGTGAGACTGAGAACAAATGAACAAGGATGGTTACTTGCTCGCGTCAAAAATGAGTCGAACATTTCAAGGTCTGGCATGTCAAAGACGTCACACACACACACACGCACACACAAAGGTTTATTACTCTATTGCTTAGGCCAAGTTAGTGCGTACACATAACATCACGTTGTTTCAGATTCATATGTAATTATTATCGGGATTTCCTTTCCCTCCACTGGCGCATTTTGTCACAGTGTAATTCGGCAAAGTTGATAATCTTTTCTCCATTCTTATAATGGAATCGCAAACAAAAATCAATTTTGCACGGGAATTTTGTTGTCAAAACTAGTAGTATTGTTGTTTGCAAATATTGCAAAAAAGAATTTAAATACCATCACAGCAATTCATCTTTGACATATCATTTACAATCCAATCACGCGTTCATCATTCATGACATTCCATCGACATAGGCTTTATCAAGCGTTCAAGTCAAATCGACTCAACGCCAAACTACAATGTTTGAACATAAGGAAAAGGCAAAACCAATAAACCAAACGAAATATAACAGAATAACCAACACTATCACCCAATGGGTTGCCAGGAATAATCGGCCAATAAACATTGTAACCGACGAAGGACTAAAGGATGTTATTCGCGTTGCCACATTTCTCAAGCTATTTTAGTATACAGTATTTTTTCGATTAAAAATGCGTTAATTTGCGTTAAAAATTTTAATTTTGCGTTAATTTCGATTAAATTTTTTAATCGAACAACAGCTCTAGTAAATATGTCTGACTGGTCAGTCTGCCAGTCTTAAATAGTCTTTTGTATTTCGTCAAGACTTGGGTTTTTCAATGAGCCGAGTTTGTGGTGATGAGATTGTAAGTTCGATCGTTGAGGTTACGGCTAAAGGGTTCGATTCCTAGAGACGAAAGATACCGTTTCATCGACACCCCCATAGCTATGAGCCCGTTCTACACAGCGGTACTCAAACTGGACTGTATCCCCACCCCCCCCCCCCCCAAAAAAAAAAAAAGATGTGAAAATATGCCCCCCGAGTGCTCCCTCGCACGTAAGTTCGCGAATAATTGTAATTATGTGCAAAGTGGAACGTGTTTACCTTTTCTAATGCGATACATGGGCACGGGGCATGGTGATGAGCCCCGCAGCAAACTGGCGACCTTCTCCAAACTCTTGGACTTTTTATACGACAATTCAAAGACGCTGCGTGCCCGCACTGTTTGTAAAGCACTGGTGAGATCAAGGAATGCTAGACACAAACGGTCGTCCCATGTTGTGTTCGAATTTCCCGTCGTACGTACTAAGTGTCTATGTAAATTTTGTTAACCGTTTTATGCCTGTGTGGACGGTACACCGCGAAAGTAATATTTCATTATTCATGTATTCATTTGTATGGCTCCATAGCATTGACTCATATGAGGTTAAATGTTTCACCCCATAACCAGTATTTCAGCACTGAAAAAACAACGCACCGACAGACGTTTTCTAGAAATAAAGGATGCAGAAGGTCCTAGCAATAGTACTCAGCCATCGTTGAGACTTAATCGATACTAGAAGGAAAGCCTGCTGAAGCTGGCTGAACGAAATCCGACAGAAGGGATAACAAAGAAATATACGAAATGCTGCAATAGAAAAGAGCATGTGGCCTTTATTGCCATAAACAGAATGCGATATGAAGAGAAATAACAAAGAAATGTATGAAATACTGTAATAGACAAATAACATTTGCCATGAACATACAACGCATACACTGCACGATATGAAAACTATCCGCGGTTACAACGCATACATCGCACGATATGAAAACTGCCCGAGGGAGACACACGCATAGGTTAGACGATTATGTATTTAAGGATATAAACACCATATATATGTGTGTATATATATATATATATATATATATATATATATATATTTATTTATTTATGTATTTATACAGCTGCATCATATCACATGTATGTACATGAATCCCACCACTCAATCTATCAAAATTATTAACTCTGGAAGAGGGTAAAAAAAAAAGTGGAAAGAACACCGGCACAGAATTAACCGGACTCTCCTTTTATTACCACGAACAGGAGCTGAGCCCATAACCTTTCACCCCCGGACCGCGGTCAAAATGTGGTCCATAGATGTAAATAGATCGTGGGGGGGGGGGGGGCACAGCTCTTTGGCCAGTTTTAATTCATACATAAAAAATAAACCGAGCGTCTCACTGTTGAGATGAGGGGACTCCAAGGGGGGGGGGAGAGGGGAGGAACGAAGATATAACAGTTTTTATGCCAGAGTTTTATTATGTGGTGGTTAGTTTCTTTGTGGAGTCTATTACACATCTAGGAAAAACCGCAAGTTCCAACAGCCAAGCTTTCTTGTATATGTATGTATGTATATATATATATATATATATATATATATATATATATATATATAAATATATATATATATATAAATATATATATATATATATATATATATATAAATATATATATATATATATATATATATATATATATATATATATATATATATATATATATATAAACTCTCTACTGTGGTAGACAAATATGAAAGTGACCCAGACGTTTGAAAAGATGGTCAGTCATAATATTTTCTCTTCTTCATAAAATTCAGTTAGGAATTCAATTTTCCTTTTTTTTTTATAAGTGTTATTTTAGCCAGTAAGGTAAAAAAAAAAGAATATATCCATAAATTTATATATTATTATAAGTAGGTTATGACTTTTACCTCATTTGTTAAGATAACCTTTTTTCTCTAGTTGTCTCCACAACGTAACCTTTTCATCTGGCCAGTTTTTTTTTCAATTATATTTTGTTATGTTAATAATAAAAAAAAAGTAAACAATGACTAGTGGTTGAAATTTTAAACCAAAAATATTAAAAAAAAAAGTTTTCCTCTCATTTCTTTTATTCATTTTTTTCCTAATCACTGGGCAGAAAATGAAATCAAAAGCTGTAAACTGCTAAACTTACAAGACAGAAAAGTCTGTCAAGAGAAAAAAAAATATTGGCAGACTAATAAAATCAGCCCCTGATACAGTTTTTTATCCCTGGAAATAATAATGCCCAGCACTGGGCACAGAGATGGGGGGGGGGTGGGGGAGAGGGACGTAAGTAATAGGGCGGTTGGGGGGAGAAGGAGTTGGACCGGAAGGAGGAAATAAGCGAGGTCAAAATGGGGCTATTTGCACACTCAGTCTTTCCGTCGTGCATTCGAATGGTCAATCGCTTCACCCCCACCCCACCGCCTTCTCTATTCCCCCCCCTCCCCCCCAACTCTCTATCTCTCACTTTGCTCTTTCTCCACTCACTTAATTTTATTCCCCCGTCTGTTTCCTCCCAGCTACAAACAGCCTCCGGTGATGACCTTTCGACGTGATCACGTGATGAGAAATCTGGACCACGCCCAGCACGACCCAGTCAACCGGCATTGTACCCAGATGATGGGCATGTTGGCTATAGTCATTTTTGCATGTTACAGTTGTGGCTATAGTCATTATGTTTGTAGCTATAGTCATTGTGCATGCTGTGGTTGTGGCTATAGTCATTGTGTATGCAATGTCGGACCAAATCCTCAAAACAATCAAACTATTACTTTTGTTTTTGTTGGCACTAGTCACAGTCCCAACAACTAAGTCGGTCAGGCCATTCACTACAGAATAAAGTTCAAACGAGTCAAAATTAACTTATGGCGTCCACCTCTGCAAGTACATGCAGTCAGAAAAACGCATCCTTTTTCGTAACCATCTCGCAGCTAAGCACGAAGAATTCATCAATGATTGACGATTTGAGCCATCGTCATAATACACCAGCAATCATACCCTCAAACTTGAGGATGTCGACCTTCATGTCGATAAACAGCATATAAACAGAAAACAAACGTAAAAAATGGATAGTATTAGCATGGCCGTCGCTAGCTCTTGTGACGCCCTGGGCGAGCTACATTTTAATTGCGCCCTCCTCCCAATCTTAAAAGTGCAAAAAAATATTAAACAGTGCTTTTTTCGACGCCCTTTGTGGCCGCATAAACCGGACATCCCCTTCCATCCGCTTTGTACTCAGGGCAAGTTATACCCTTAAGCTCGTATCGGCTTTTGTACTGTGGAACAAAAAAACCATTCCTTATATCCTTTATATTGTTTCAAACTCTGTGTAATTCGATTCACACAAGGTCAGGTCCCAACAGTTAAGGGATCAGACTGTTTGTTGTTTTCGGACAACAGGAATTATCTTTAAAATATTTTCAGCAATATCCGTATCACGATTACATATTTTTTTTGCTGGATTCGTCTGCAAGGAGAATCAAGTTCAACGGATTTTAGTGTCAATTATCGTTTTTTTTTTTTTGAGAAAAGGTCAGCGTGAACCAGGGAATATCACGCTGACCCGAATTAGGGTCGGGCTTATTTCATACTTCCGGTACCGAGGAATTCCTCGTATGTTTGTTTGTTTATTTGTTCAATCCCATCAATCTGATTTACACTGTGATTGAAAACAGTCAGGCTGTTTAATGTGACATACACCACTGCATTTTTGCTCTTAACATATGCGCACACACTCTCATACTTATTTCGGCGCCCACCACTTTTAGACAGGTGGAGTACATCACTTGAGGTTTGATTAAGTTCGTATACAAATATGCAGACTTAAAACCCGCGCGTTGACATGGAAACAGAAAAACACTCTCACATAAAAATTAAAAGCTTAAGATTTTAACAACAACAACAAACAAAAAAATAGGAACAAAAAAAAACGAGTCTCTTGAGAATAAACTTTCCATCGGAGTAAATGTATTAATTTGGCGATCTTCCTCACTCCTTATGGCGATTAGTCTTTAGATATATATACTCTAGATAGAAGGGTTTTTTTCTGTCCTTTTATCTGTTGGGTAATTTTGTTTTTTCTGAGTGTTTGCCTGTCTGGGTCTTGTTTTATCTCTCATTCACTACATTAGTATGTCGGCGAATGAATATTGCATATGTAAATGGTGTAGCTCATGCGTTCCGTGAGAGGTTGTGCAGCAGTGACCCATTTTGCACCAAGGTAGGCCAAAATGCAGCGGACAAGCTCGGGGTACATTATCACCAACCACTCCCTGGTCCCGGAGTTTGATGACACGCTGGCTCAAATGCTTGACGTAAACAATGCCCCGAGGACATACCCTTTGCCCGGACTCCCCTAACTCATCAGTGTTTTCCAAACTTTCGACATATGTGTACCCCTTTATTTATTTTCGTAAAGTATAAAAAAAAACAACTTACATCTATTGTTTCTTACGGTCATGTTTTTCCCTTATTTTCATTGTTTCTTACGGTCATGTTTTCCCCTTATTTTCATTGTTTCTTACGGTCATGTTTTCCCTTTATTTTCATTGTTTCTTACGGTTATGTTTTCCCCTTATTTTCATGGTTTCTACAGTCATGTTTTCCCCTTATTTTCATTGTTTCTACAGTCATGTTTTCCCCTTATTTTCATTGTTTTCGCTGCAGCCGTGCATGTTCTCAGTCAGGTGCAGCGCGTACTCCCGTCGAACTCTTCGCGTCCCACGCTTTCGAAACACTGGCCTACCTCTACATGAAAAATTAAAATGTCTTTGAAAAATCAATTATCTTCTTTTGCTATTCATTGCAGTTTCAACAGTTTTGTAGCTTTTAGTTCAGTTTTTTTTTTAAAGTTCTCTTGTACATTTGTTGCATATGATAAACTAGTGACCTTTATATTATCATGTCTTGAGATATTTATAACTATACAACAAACAAAAAAAAAAAACAACAACAACATTGGATTTCCATGTACGGTTGCCACTCGCCACATGCCGCCCATTTAACCCTAATTCCGAGGCCGCCTCTGATTGTTAACCTATCTTAATCTGGAGTCTGGCGGGATGGTTGGTTTGGGGGGGTGTATTATGGTGTAAATTTATGTACATTTCTAGATAAGATTAAATTCACTAACTTATAAGTTCATACGTTGAAACCCCCCACACTAATGATCCTACAAAATATATTGGATCAACATATATTCAAACCCAATGACCAATTAGCGAGAGAAAAATGTATAAAATTCATTTCATTTAAACATCGGCTGCACAAGGCATTGTCCGATTTTAGAAAAATAAACAACAAACACACTTTTCTTTGGAATTTCCGGTGGCTAGGGTGAGAGATGGTCGAACCCATTTGTAGCACGGAGCGCCCCCCCTCCCCTCCCCACCCACCATGTCGGACAATCTGACGTAAAGAGACAATTTCAAACGGACAAGTTGACATTGATCCTATAAGTATGTTTTCGTTTGTGTGCATCCGCAGAGTTTGGAAGGTCGTCTCGAGAAAACCCTCGTATCACGTCTAGGAGAAGTAGAATAATCAATTTTCATTGGTTCCGAGGAGTTCCTCTGTGGGTGGGTCTGTCCGTCTGTGTGTGAGCAGGAGAGTATGAATTTGTATGTGTGTGTGTGTGTTTATGGACTCAGTGCTCACCCCAAATAAAATGCTATTAATTAAGCACGAAGTCTCATTAAACAGATTAGGCAATACGTAGACACACCTAAATATTTTTTTTTATTAAATTTTAATTTCTTTGCGTGTTGATAGTTTTTTTTTCTGTTTTAGTATCGAAAAAAAAAAGAAGTTTATTGAAATGTTCAAACTGACACGTCTAATGATTAAAGGAGGAGGTCAATAAAGTTCCACAGATCCTGGTTATCGTATTCATGCTAATAAAAAAAACCCCAGTGACTTTTGCAAAAAAAAAAAAAAAGAAAAATTAATAAAAAAACAAATAATACCTTAAGCTTTTAATATACGTTTTCCGTAACATAATTTTTTTTTTATTACGAATGGAATGGAATGAACTTATTGATATACAATTTAAATAAAAACTTATAGGAAAGCAAACATTTGGTGTTGAAATATCTCCAAAGAAAGCACTAAATTTAACAACCACTTAAAGCAGAGCAGTGTAACTTGAAAGGCAAATAGGCTTTTTTTGTTATCTGCGCTTACCGGTTGTATAATTCTACCGTTCATTGTTGAGTTTTGATTAATTTCACTGAACCAAGTAACAGTCGTGTCCGTGTCTCTAGATGATAAACTTGGCCGCCATGATTTAGCTCGACCTTCTGGAAACGTCCTTGATCTTCGGAACTTTGCAATGAAGTTTGAAAAATGTTTTCCTTCTGATCCAACCCGCTCTTCCTGGTCCAGATGTATTTGATGTTCTCCACGGCCTTGACATCAACCAACCCCCAGTTTTAAAAAAAAAAAACAACTTGATTCACATCTCCTCGCTTTATTTGATTTGTATTTATTTTATTATACTCAGATAAATCTTCACCCACTTCCTGATATATAAATTTAGTTGAACTTTGTAATTAACAATCATTTTAAAGACATGAGTAAATATTAAAAATATTTCATGCCATTAGGAATTGCCTGTTGGGGGCTATGGAGTCTCAAATAATTAGATGGGTGAATATTGTTTTGTCTTGTACTGTATTTATTGTTCTGATTATATATGAGTTGTTTATTGCAGAGTTGGACAATGGGGCAAATCGCGAGCCACATGGCTCTCCTATGCGGACGATTTTTTTTTTCATTTTTTTTTCTTATTATTGTGTGTGTGTGTGTGTTTATCATCGAATACAAATAAATGGCTCTTTGAAATACTCTTCCCAGTAATGAGGCTTTTTTTTTTAAAAGTGGTGTTTCTTGTTTCCCCTGGTTCATCATTTTTTTTTTGCCTAAACATTTCATTGGATTATTTTATTCTCTCTCGCGTTGATGTTGTTGTTTGTTTGTTGTTTTTGTTTAACGAATTTTAATTTGGTAAAGAGAATCTATGGTCTATTTCAGATGTTCTCAAACGTATACATTTGTCGACCCACTACAGCGGTGGTCCCCCAAACTATTTCTCGCCACGGACCGGTCAACGGTTGATAATCTCAACTCAGCCCGCTTTGTGGGGGGGGGGGGCATAAATCATGTATATTTGAGATTGTTTTGATTTACAATGCCGCTCACAGCCGCTCAGCTCCCGGAACCACTGCACTTCACCAACAATTTTGAACTCGCGACCCACTGTTAAAAAAACTTTTTTTTATTTCTCCTAACTCAACCCTGACCGAAAAAAATGATGATTAAAGAAGGAGAATTAAATTATTAATTGTAAAGACTCAAGATTGCCCCCTTCGGTTGGCGGATCAACATTTTTTTTAAAAGTTCTGTTCCACTTATCGGTCCATTAATTCTAAGTTTAAATTAGGGTCTCGTGCCACTCTTTGAGAAACCCTGGCCCATTTCACTGATTGACTCAAGATAGAGCAGTTAAAAAAAAACTGATACATAACTAGATAATGAAACAAAAGAAGTGAACGGGTGACGACGATTAAACATTACGAGATTATTTCATTTAGTTTATATTGAAAGGGGGGAGAACTGTAATAACGGAACATCTCGAGTTGTCTTTTTTTCTAGTGCATTTGATGCGTGCGCTGTTGATATTCTGTGTGTGCGCGCTTAGTGTGTGTTTGTTAAGGGGCAGCTAGAATGATTTGTAGGCAGGCATCTTTTGTACGTTTTTTTTGGGTTCAGTCAGATTGCTTTGTATGCATATTTCGTGTTATTGTTAGGGTTTAGTTAAATGGTTTGGTTTGTGTGTTTTGAGATGGTCCCTATGTGTAAATGTTTGTTGCCTAGTCTTTTTTTCATTCCCACTCCTCTTCAGCGATGAGCTATGCAACTAGCCACGTATTCAGATGGGCTCTGTAACTAGCCACGTATTCAGATGAGTACTGTAACTAGCCACGTATTCAGATGAGTACTGTAACTAGCCCCGTATTCAGATGAGTACTGTAACTAGCCATGTATTGGGATGAGTACTTTATTACTCGCGCATGCCCACCATGAGAGTTAGGTAGCTCGAACAATTGTCATGGGCCCTAAGCCTTGAAGAATGGGCCTGTATCTCGCAAAACGTATTTATCTATTTAGCCGGAAAATGGGGAGAAAAAATGAGGTCACATGGGCCCGAAATGGCACAATTAGTTATCAGTGGGCCACAAGAATTTCAGGCTGGGCCTAGATTTACTGATCTATTTTTTCATTACAACAAAATCTATATAAATAATAGCGGTGTGGGTTCTGCGTTAAATCGAAAGTAAAGAATTAATACAACAGTACTCCAGTTTAAAATCGTCAAACGTAAACAATAGTAATAAAAATCATGAAAAAGTCGGATCTGCCCGAAACCAAAAATAACCTAGCCTACTGATCAAGCTTAAGGGAATATAACTCTATGCAAAGGTTTTGCAGGGTACAGCTAGTAAATAAACTAATCAGTACTAGTTATGACAAAACAAACAAGAAATAAATCACCAACATTAAAACAGACGTGTGGCTGAAACACCACAAACAGCCACAAACGTTACTGGCCCACATACATCTCCTATCTATACATTGTCAGCGCCGAGTGCCATGGATAAGTGATGTGGCCATGGTAGGGGCTTACTTCTCTCGACATGACACACTCTTGTCATATTGACCCTTTCGTTTATGTGACACATGTGCGTGTCGTCCCATAGCTGCATCCCTTTTAATCTCCATGAAGAAATTTCAAAAGAAAAATGAATACATTGTATACATAACTAATAAACACACACAACATTGTAGTCATAACTAATACACACATTATATACATAACTAATACGCACAACATATATACCTATTACACACAACCTTTTATACATAACTAATACGCACAACATGCATACCTATTACACACAACCTTTTATACATAACTAATACACACATCAACAGTGTATTCACAACTAATGCACGCATTATACACATAACTAATACGCACAATACGGTATTCCTAACTAATACTTACATCATTTTATACCTAATACTCACCATCATTGTATATCCAACTAATACAATCTTTTTATACCTAATACAAACATCTTTGTATACATAACCAACGGAAGTCTTCTTATTAACTCATCTGAAGTCTTCTTTTTTTTTTCAAAAATAAATGCAACCTTCATACATGGAATCAGTGATTCTCAAGCTTTCACAACTCTCTGGGAAGAAACCTGTTTCATTTTTACGGTCCCCATTTAAAGAAATAACAACAATATTGGATTTAAGCGCATGACTAAATATTTATAGTACTAAGAGATTATTCCAAAATGTTGTGGCGACCCACTTCAAATTAGCTCGTGACACAAACTTTGAGAACCACTGCATCCAACTATGTGCCCCCCCACCCCCTATGTGCCCCCCTCCCCCCCAGTAACTATAGCGGTGCTTTTATGCAGAGAAAATTGCATTTCTCAGGCGAGTAGCGATATTTTGGAAATCGCAAGAGTTCTCTTCGTTGTGTGATTGAAAAAAACTGCCTCTAACAAGATATTGAACACACAAATGAGATTTTTACAGAAAACAAAATACAACCACCGATAATAATAATGCAATTACGTAATACGTTCGGCCAATTATCTGTGTGCTCGGGAAATACAGTGCAAACAGCCAGCACACAGAACAACATCTTTACGTCATGTTTTGAAGATATTAAATTAACTTTATTCAATTTATTGTGAATAACAAACGAAAATATCCATGCTTTGTGTTACCGTATAGTTTACATTGTGTGTCTGTCATTATTTGGTGCTATTTTTAATTTTCGATTTTATTAGTTTGCAAGTTTTGTTTTTTGTTCCACATCCTAGTTGTAGTTAGCGATGCTGACATTAATAAATATTAAAATTTCGTGTATCGGTGACTTATTTCTGAACAATTTCGTATACTGCGTTATATTAAAATGTGATATGTTACTTAGATATCACTGGAAAACAAAAAATAATTTATCGTGGATTTCTTGGTACCCATCATCTAATCATACTCAATTTACACACGCTGATTTCAAATATGCAAACCATTTGTCTCTATCAGCCTCCAATTTTAAGAAATCCGCAATCTTAATTTTTTTATTATAGTTATAATACTCCAATATGTATAGAAATGAAATTTTTAAACCATATATTCTCTTTTGCAGTTAATGTAAAAAAATATTAAACACAAGCATGAAATCAGTTCTAACTAATAAAATTATATGTAACAAATATATTCCATTTAAAGTCAAATGCTAACGAAAATTGTTTAAAATGTTCATGATTTGAATTTCTTGTCTGTGGACTTCCGCTTGTAGTGAGTATTTGGCAAGTCGCGTTTTAGAGTCCAACAGTAGTCAGCTAACATCGCTGCACTCCACCGGCCCTGGTAGCGTGACTCCATCACAGAAATGTCCTGGTGGAAGCGTTCGCCATGTTCATCGCTTCCTGCGCCTAGGTTTTCTGGGAAGAAGTCTAGATATGAATCGAGTAAATGAATTTTCAGAGACATATTGCATCCCAGGTGTTTCACTAATGCATTTCTTTACAACTGTTTCATAGTCGACAGACTTCTTATTTCCAAGAAAATTGGTTGCGACTGACTTGAATGCCACCCACGCATCTTTTTCAGGATGACTTAAAGTGTTTTGAAAGTCTTCATCGGCCATGATTTTTCTTATTTGTGGACCTATAAAAATACCTTCCTTGACTTTAGCATAAATGAGCTCTGGAAACTTGTTGCATAGGTATATAAATGCATCCGATTTGCTGTCTAATGCCTTGACAAAGTTCTTCATAAGTCCTAATTTTATATGAAGCGGTGGCATGAGAATTTTGTCACAATCAACCAACGGTTGATGAAGAACGTTTTTGTTTCCTGGTTGCATTCCGACTCTGATCGACCAATTCTTTTTTGTATAGTGATGCTTCTTATCTCGGCTGTCCCATTCGCATATGAAGCACATGTACTTCGTGTACCCTGTCTGCATTCCCATCAAAATAGTTATTACTTTTAGATCGCCGCAGATATTCCAGTTGTACACGCGATAGTATTGTTTCCAACAGTTCCATGTTTTCATATGTCTCTTTCATGTGGGCAGAATATCCAACTGGTACTGAAGCATATTTGTTTCCATTGTGCAACAATACTGCTTTTAAGCTAGTCTTTGACGAGTCAATGAACAGTCGCCAATCTTCAACAATGTGTTCGACACCGAGACTTCTCATAAGGCCGTCAACATCTGTGCAGTGGCAAATACTGCCAGTCACATCAAAGTATTGAACAAGCTGTTTATGCCTGTGACGAAAGTTTGCTGTAGCTGTACCTGGTGCAAGCAAATTAAATTCATTTAACCGTGAACCAAGAAGTTCAGCTTGGCCTTTTGTTAGCGCCAGATCTTGCACAAGGTCGCAAAGTTCAGCATAATTCATCAAATGAATTCCTTCTCCGGCAGCTTTGTAGTAAGGGTCTGAGTCATTGGCACAAGATGGAACATCACTTTCTTCATCCTTCTCTTCGTCTATTGTGTATTCTACAGGCGATTGTGGTACTGGACAAATGACAGGATCGTGTGGAATTGGTTTTGAAACTGATGGAACGTTTGGGTAATTGACAGTTGTACGAGTTTTATAACGAATTCCATTGATGTTTGCCAAACAAAAATAACAATCTGTGGAGTGATTGCTTTGCTCACGTCATATCATAGGAACTCCGAATGCCATGTGGTTGTTTTTCTTTGCCTTTCTCATCCAACCATGCAAGTTGCATGAACATGTCGAACAGATGAACTGTGGTGCCCACGACTTACCACAATCCACCTTTGAGTCAAAATAAAGTTGATAAGCTTTCTTCAGTAACGGCGTGAAAGTCTTCTGATGAGACTTGTTTGTGAAAAAGCCGCACACATAGCAAAACAGATCCGGTGAATTTACGCATCCTCTGGTCGCCATATTTTAAACAACTTGCAATTGCCACATTCACTGCTCCTTTTATGAAGTCTGAAACTGCAGAAAAAAAAAGAACATTGCCAATAAACGTATATAATTACGAGGTATGTGTGTTTGTGAACATGTGTGTACGCGCATGTGCGTGCGTTTGTGTGCATAAAATTATGCTGTCAGCAGTCTATTCCTGTTTGGGCGCATACAAAACTTTGTTCGGCAATATCTTAATAATTTGAGCTGATAGAGCAAAATGATTTACAGATTCAAAATCAGCATGAAAAACTGATTCCGAAAACGTTAATGACATATAAGAAATCCAAAACTTGTTTATCAGTGTATTTAATTCGGTTTGAATCAATTTAAAGCTATGAAATTTTTAGCCTAAAGCTTTGTTCTATCTTTAATTTTCTATCTGATTATCTTATTTTATTGTTTAATTTGAATATTGTAGTTTCGAAAAGTGTTATTAAAACGTAGTTTTTGATGTATCTTTGCGACGGGGATGTCATTTAAGGCTATTTTTTAAAATAATCTTTTTTGAAAATAAATAAATAAATACACAACACATGTGTGTTGATATAGAGATGACTTTATACAAAGTAAGGGACATAAAAAATAAATTATATATATATATATATATATATATATATATATATATATATATATATATATATATATATATATCAGTGTAAGGAAACGAATATAGGTCGTTTCGTTTTCTCTTACATGACGTTTTTCACATTTCACCACGAAATAAGTCAACTTGACCGTTGCCTGGCTACGTGAAATCTTAGACATCTTGTGTTATGTACAAAAAAAAAAGAAAGAACAATGCAGATAGAGAGGGTATGAAAAAAAAAATCATATAGAAATTCCACGTTGTTGGTGTAGTAAAAACATGATAGCCCCATAAAGTGCGAACGTTCCTAAACCGTCTGACCATTAATCAGTTGCGCCATACAATAACCGCTGGACTGAGAGTGACGGATCCGTTACTGGGAGATATCTTGAATTTCAGGGCAGGCTGACAAATGTCGGTGGGGGCTGGGGGGCCTCATCGATCAAAGCGCCACCTACCCAGCGCCGACATCGAAGTGCGTCTCGCAGTAACTCAATTCACAGTATAGATTTAAAACTGGCGCTGTCGATGGGTACTGATAGACGTGCGCACTCAGCGCCACATACCCAGCGCCATCACCGCGCAGGTATCATTGGCTCATTCCAGAGGTGGCTCTATTTGTTCATATTGTTTAATTACTTTTTATTCACTAGTTCATGATCAATCGAGCTTTGGTGCGTCTCTTTATTGTTTACTGTATACACATCTGGGGCCCTCTAATAGAACAGAGTACCTAATGTGTCCAGTAAACTGACCGCTAGTCCCGCTATATATGTTTGAGGAAAATAGGACAAAGCACCAAATGAGTCTAGTTAATTGACCACTTGGCCTGTAATTATGGAAGTTTTGAAATTAGAACATCTTCGATCGAATGTTTCTAGTAAACTTGAACACTAGTCTTGCCATAATTGTGTGTAAAGTATTGAACAATTGTTTCTGTTAAGGTGACCAAAAAGGCCTGCTAAATGTAGGTGTAAAATTGGAGTACAAACTGATATGTTTTAATACACTGACCACAGGTCCTGATATGAGCATGTTTTGTAATTGTCTTGAAAGATGCTCTGCTCACTTTATGGTATTTAAATGAAAACTTGATTTTGTTTTTTTTTTAATTACTCTGTCAAAGCTGTTATAATTCATAGCGTTCATAAGTTTTTTTTTTAAAAATAGTAGAAAATCACACGAAAATTCTTCAAGGCATTGAAATAAACGCGACCTTTGACCCGATTATCGTAATAAATGGAATCGGATGGATGAAGTCCTACTGACATTAATGGAGTTTGTCTCTAACAAGACTGTCTAGAGATGAGGCCAGTCCTGTTCTCGCCAGAGTAAGATTCAGACCATGTCCACCTATATGATTTTTGTGAGTCACATGTCAGGTACTCCCCCCCCCCCTTCCCAACAATGCCACCCACCATATCTCTAATTTTTTTTTTTTTACAGTGGGGAAGAAAAAAAATGAGTCAGAACGTAGTAGTAAAACCTTTTAAAAGAAATTCTTTCTACAGCCCAGAAGTTCTCGTAGTGTTGTTGATCGAGGCCCACTGCTGCTGCTACGGCGCAAGACAAGGTCCATGTGGGGATCGCTGAAAATAATATTTAATTAGGGTATTTATGTCCATAAATAATTGATCTAGTGTAGACGCGTTTTCATGACTCTTTTGTACTTGACAAAATGTACAGTCTGTTCCTGGCAGCCTGATCGCGATAATTTTGTCATAGATGGTGGCGAAAGGTCAAAAAAGTTTAAGAACCTCTGAAATAGTTTATAATAATGGTTACCAAGAAAGGTTTTCTCAGAGCTGCATGCGGCTATTGGTATTGTCAGTGCGGATACATTGAATTGGTCTCCGTTTTTTTTTCCCCCTTGCGAATTCTGGGTAAATTGACTTTTGCTCGGCTATGTACAGTGGTTTACTTTTTTTTTTTGTTAACTTTATGAAAGCATAAATGTTGCAAAGGTTGACATTCGTGATGTCGGGGGTCATCATTAACTCCACTGTTTTCCCCCCAAATCTCTGGCTTTTATATAGTAACAGACTACCACTGAAGAAGACCACGACCTGCGCCCGATGACTGCGTCTGTAACAGTACAATAGCTTACTGTGACGTAGTTATAGTTTAGTAATAAAGGGGAACAATACACAGAGCTTCAGTTTGGAGATGATGGCAAGCTTACCGTTGTCTATGTATGGCGTTGTTTTTTGTTTTGTTTATTTATTTGTTGAATACATTTGATTTATTACTGTTCCCCTCCTCCCTCCCCCGCCCCTTTTCCCCATTTTGAATATGTCGTGTGTCTACTTATAAATCATTTCTCTCTGATTGGCTGCGATACAATGACCTCGGTGGCTGTAAATTAAACTTGGGATACATTTGGGAGACGGGGCTCTCAGACAAACCAAACTTCACTATGTTTTGTTGTGTAGGGATTTATTTTTATCGTCGTCTTCGTTGTTGTTGTATTTTTTCCCCCCACCTGTTCTAAAAAAAAACAACACACACACAAAGGGGGGAAAATCGATTTTTTTTCGAGTTTGATGAAAGGAGGAGGGTGGGGTATAATAGTTAGAATTGGAATGAGAGGTGAGGGGGAGGAAGGCTGGGAATGTGACGTTAGAGAATCGTTCAGTTGTTAATGAAAGTATTGGAATGAATACGTTTCAGTATTGTTACGCCACGTAGATAGTTGCTTAGTACTTAAGGGCAGACGCGATTGTATACTTATATCATTTTAGGGTTGTGTGAGTCGGTGGCTACCCATGGCCGTCGTAAAAATGGGGTGGGGAGAGGGTGTCTGAACTCGTACGCATGTCTGGGACTTGGTCAAGAAAAGTTATCTGCTATTTTATAATTTAATAATAGATTGATGTCTGATAAAAAAATGGGCCCTCAGTTCCCAGTTTTTGATGTTTGTAAGGGGCCCAAATTTACAAAGCGGTTTCTGGTAAAAGAGGGCACCCAATTTTTGGTTCATTGTAAGGGGCCCAAGATTAGATAGCTGCTTCTGATAAGGCATTGTTTTCACAACTTAAAAAAACAACAACATTTGATTAATATCTGTATGCTAGAGTATTATTATTATTAATGAAATCACATTTTAGAGTACAAACACCGTGACGAAAGCACGACAACTGAATGAAACTTTCTGGAACATCCTTTCATCTGCTAAACTAGATCATGGCATTTAAAAACAAAAAGCCAAACTTTTAAAAAAAAAGGACGGAAAAGAAAATGTCATTTCGAGAAGATTTTGTTAACTGTCCAAAGTGGCAACAATCAGAACCACAAGGGCTGCACAGCGGTTCTCACTCCGAAGGGTGTTATAGCATGTTCGCGGGTAGTCCTCGCGCGTAAGTTTGCAAATAAATGTACTTATTTACCTTTCTAAGTAGATACTTGGTCACGTGGTTTGGTGAGTCACCCAGCGACCATCTTGAAACTCTTTGGTTGTTTTTTTTTTCAACGGAAAAATTATATGTCGCTGCGTACCCCCGTGTATAATCTTTTCACGTACCACTTTCGGTGCGCGTACCACCACCGGTTGAGAACCGGCCGGTTCTGCATCCTTAGAACAAACAAAACTGTGATCACGTGCGGCACCGAGATCACAGCGAAACAGTCCCTCAGGGATAAACAGCAGTTTATGTTTTACCATTTAATGTTTTTTTTTTCAAATACTCTGTTGTAATTCTAGACTTGATGAGTCTCCTGTTGTTTGATTTTCCCCCGCGATGATATTTTTGAAATGTATGTATGGTGTGGTTAAATTTGTTTTTGGGCAATTGTTTGTCTTGTTGTTTTGTTTTTGTTGTCTTATTCCTAAAGTACACGCACAAAATGAATAATAAAAAAAAAACAGACTAATTCAATGTTCCAACATGGCCGACATGTCTCTTGTGATGCATTTTGATGTATAAAGGAAAGTACATATTAGTTTTATTGTAATTTGGAGTGTCATGATCTATATATTTGTAGGAGAGTTTGCGCCCACACACACACTCGTGTGCCTGGAACTGTACACAAGATCTCACTTCTATTATATTAAGAAAATTATAGATCTTCTGGCCCGGATTTCCCCGCTCTGACGTCAGCACGTCTGCTAGAGAGTTTATTCTTTATTTCCCTGCTACGTTTCGGAATGTGGCTCCAGCGACGAAATGTCAGATTCCCGGAGCAGACAAACTAAATTTCTTTTGTGTTCGATGACAGGTATTTGGCGGGAAATCAGCCTCCCCCTCCCACACACTCCCTACCTCCTCTTCCCAGAAACCTTCTCTTCCAAGAACTACGACTTCTGTGTTGTTATTGTTGTTGTTTTTATTCCGACGCTCGCGCTTACATTAAGTTTGTTTTCATTATTTTCATTTTAAGTTGTTTATTTTTTCATTGTAGCTGACGTGTCTGGTAGATGTGGGTAGTTAGTGGCAGTGATTGGTAGCTAGTGGATGTCGGGATAGTGAGTCATAACACACAATGAACAGTATACGGTTGGTTTGCTCGGATGCTAAAGATGTGTTAGGTATGCTTCGGAATGACACATGGGTTGTGTGCTCAGATGCTAAAGATGTGTAAGTTAGGCTTCGGAATGACACATGGGTTGTGTGCTCAGATGCTAAAGATGTGTTAGGTAGGCTTCGGAATGACACATGGGTTGTGTGCTCAGATGCTAAAGATGTGTTAGGTAGGCTTCGGAATGACACATGGGTTGTGTGCTCAAATGCTAAAGATGTGTTAGGTAGGCTTCGGAATGACACATGGGTTGTGTGCTCAGATGCTAAAGATGTGTTAGGTAGGCTTCGGAATGACACATGGGTTGTGTGCTCAGATGCTAAAGATGTGTTAGATAGGCTTCGGAATGACACATGGGTTGTGTGCTCGGATGCTAAAGATGGGTTAGGTAGGCTTCGGAATGACACATGGGTTGTGTGCTCGGATGCTCAAGATGTGTTAGGTAGGCTTCGGAATGACACATGGGTTGTGTGCTCGGATGCTAAAGATGTGTTAGGTAGGGTTCGGAATGACACATGGGTTGTGTGCTCGGTTGCTAAAGATGTGTTTGGTAGGCTTCGGAATGACACATGGGTTGTGTGCTCGGATGCTAAAGATGTGTTTAGGTAGGCTTCGGAATGACACATGGGTTGTGTGCTCAGATGCTAAAGATGTGTTAGGTAGGCTTCGGAATGACACATGGACTGTGTGCTGGGATGCTCAAGATGTGTTAGGTAGGCTTCGGAATGACACATGGGCTGTGTGCTCGGATGTTAAAGATGGGTTAGGTAGGCTTCGGAATGACACATGGGTTGTGTGCTCGGATGCTAAAGATGTGTTAGGTAGGCTTCGGAATGACACATAGGTTGTGTGCTCGGTTGCTAAAGATGTGTTTGGTAGGCTTCGGAATGACACATGGGTTGTGTGCTCGGATGCTAAAGATGTGTTTAGGTAGGCTTCGGAATGACACATGGGTTGTGTGCTCGGTTGCTAAAGATGTGATAGAAAGAATTCGTTAAAAAAAATATATATTTGATTATTAACTGTAACTTCCGATAAAAGGCCAGTAGATTCCATTTATCGCCATTGGAGCCTGACATCACTAAATCTGAAACATGATAAGCTTATGAGGTGTTCCATCTATAATTTGGGAACCCTTATGACATATTTTATTTTTTGGTGGTAATTGCACATCGGTACCAACAACAACAACGTTATGCGACTGCCCCGTGTCAACCAATGTCCCAAGACCCAGCGTTCTATTTGCATTCAGATGACCCCTGGCCACTAAACAAGGTTGAATGTTATCTCTTGGCCATGAACCGAGAGTAATTAAGAACTACTGGTACATCTTTTTTATCTTCATGGTAATCCTGGGGGTCACGCTTGCCAGACTTAGATGGCATCGTTGAAAAAAAAATTCAGATCTCTAATCTCTACTTTAAAAATATTTGACAGATTATCATCGTATGGACTTCCAAACTAGACCATCCACATAAATTAGTGGAGACATGATCCCCTTTGACTGAACTGGTGACCTCCAAAGGGGGCCCGGGGGAGGTTTGGGGCCCATGTGAATTTGTGAATTTTTAGACCTGACGATTAAATGTATCTTAATCAAGGCCGATCAATCTCCCTCAGACTGGCACCACGACCTCTGTCAGTGCATATTAAAATAGATCACGTGATTTGAGCTTGCTTCGCGGAATCTACATTCTGAATGGTTGTTAGTCCTAGGAGACATTTTTGGAAACCTGACTAAGACAGCCATTTGATAAGAACTAGTAATAATATAAGTTCTGCAGTAATACTCGGGAAGGAATGTGGAGACTGTGTTGGTATAGACACTCACTGTAGGTTCTTTTACCCCAATCGACCCAATCTATCTTTTTTATAGGCCTATGCCTGTTTATCTGTCGCGTGTACATATTTATATATAAGGCAACACCCAATGAGAAAAGGCCAAAGGGCAGACCAAAGAAGCAGATTGTTTGAGGAGGTGGAGAAAGACCTTAAAGCCTTAGGATTGAGAATGTAGAGGAAGAAGGCCATGGATCGGGAAAAGTGGAGAAGAGTAGTATGGCAGGCCAGGGCCCTAAATGGGAAGTAGAGCCAAAGGAAGAAGAAGTATTGTCTCCTAACACCCCACTCTCTCATATCCTTAATATAACTGCCCCCCCCCTCTTACCCCTTTGCACCCACACACAGACACACAGATCGTACAAGAAGTAGGTTCATCAATGATCGCCATTAGCTCACGCAAGGGTCCCCAGTGATGTAAATGATATTTTGATACCGCACAACAAATAGCCTACATGCGGCCTCGAATGAAAATAACAGTAAGATTTAAAACAAACAAAATAAAAAAAAAAAGAAAATCCACGCAAGGCTCCAACTGCGCGTGCGGTATCAAGAGGCTGATGATGACAGCTTTCTAAAAGAATGTTTCTCCATTTTGCGGCGTATTGATTTAGCGTACAGCGTTGGAAAGGAACAGTGGATTGAAGGTGCGTGTGTGTTTGTATCGGGGGGGACTAGGACCAGGGGTGGTGGGGGCTCAGTTCTAGGAGAAGTGTTGTTGTTAATTTTTTTTTTACCCCAGGAGGTTATGCTGATGTGAGAGAAAGTTAGATAAGGGAGGGAGGGGGGGGGGAATGAAGTGGGAGAAACCAGCGTTGGAAAATGGGTATGGTGTGATTGGGACTGGAACAGATCACATGTCACGACATAACAGTGTCGCGTGTCACGTGATATGGGTGGTGGTGGTGGTGGGGTTATTTTTGAAGGTGCTGGGCATGCGAAGTGACCAAAATTTGATAAAAAGAGATAATGACTGCTAATTTAGACGTGGTCTCATTGGCTGACACACACATCATAATGTGTTGTCCACTTGCGTTTTAAAGAAATATGGCCGCTGATAGCTTTGATAACATTTATTTGTGAGTTTTGATACCTTTGTTTTGGGTTGTACAACTTTTTACTTTGTGAATAAGAAATGATACAGTTTGACTGTTAGAAAGGTTAGAGCACCTTTATTAGAGAATTTCAATAGAATGATCTGTCCAGGTTATCATTGTAGTATTCAATCACCAACTCTGTATGGTCGTAGATTGAAATATACTTCTCAGCAACTTGTTTATATATATATATATATATATATATATATATATATATATATATATATATATATATTTACTTTATACTAGTATTCTACTTTTCACTTGAGATTTACGTCAAAATATTACCAGACCAAACCCCTCCATAGCGCGCTTATTTTTCCCCCACATATAAAAATATCAGATTTTCTGTTTACATAACAAAGTGTCTTCGAGATTAGATAGAAATTTGACATTACTGTCTGCCAGGCCTTACAGAGTAAATATTGTTGAACCTCAAGCGGCTGTTTTCGACATTCTAAATCTGTGATCACCACAGAATAGAAATTACACAGAACGTGCATCGTCAATTTAAATAGATTTTTTTTCCTAAAGACGCCATTTTTGTGCATTATTCTCTTCTGTATCAATATTTTTGGTCCTACAGTATTAAAAAGAAAAATATTATAACACAAGCGGCTTTTTTTTTTATAAGTCTTTGGCAGAAAACTGAAAACAACGATGCGCTTTCTATATGTCATGAATTATGTGTTGAACGCTGGATGTTGGTACAGATCAGCGATATTGAAAGATTTACCATCAGCGGCACACCGTCTCGTGATGGAACGAAATAGAGCATGTCATACAGTACACTGGACTACATACCCCATGGGGAAACGATTGTGGGTTTTTGTTCCACCTCTCAATAACGCCCACGGGGCTACTGTTATATGTGTGTGTGAGTTTACAGCGACAATATCTCCGCATGGAGTGGCTCGGTGATAGCGCACTGGCTTACTGACCAGGAGGCTGACCACTTGGATTCGATTTCCCCCCGGAATTACCCAATCCCACCGTGAGGTATGATTAGTGTCCGCCCCTGGCACCCGTGTCCAGAGAATGTGCCCAGCGTCGTCCCGGATATGGCCGGGTCGGAGATGGAGGGTGTTGAGAAGTCTCTTGAGAAAATGGCCCAACGATGCTAAAAGTTTACGTTTTTGAAAATAATAACAACATTACCGCAACTCTGACAGCACATTGTGCATTTTGTTGGTAACACTAAAATTTCAAGTTGTTAGTGCGAGCATATATCAGAGTCAGACACAGATTAAGGTCGGTCAAGTCCTAGGGCGCAAAGAAAATTTTTGGCTACCTTCAAAGACTCGTGTAATAAATTTAAAAGAGTAAATTCACTTATTTTTGTCCTTTCGAAATAAGTACGCAGGGCGCGCGCTATTGTGCCTGCCGGTGAACGCCCATTTAAACTGACCACCCTGTTCTTTCATCTATCTATACTATAACTTTCTGGCAACTAATGGTCAAGAGTTTTTAACTAATATTATCCCGTCTGTTTTTTTTCCCCACAGGTTCTATAACCAACATAGGAGGATCTTCATACAAATGTAAGGATGGGTTACCACCTGAAAATAAAGTCAAAGTGATATCCGGAGTGATCGGAGCCCCATCCAGCCAGACCTCCATACAGGTGGCTAACCTGCTGAAACTTTTCAAAATACCCCAGGTAAGACTTTTTTTTTTTTAACTTTGAGAGAATTATGCATGAAAATATCACAACACGAAAATGTCACAGCCATTTAAACTCTTCTCACAATATCGTGACAATCTGGTTTTTAAATAAATAAATAAATACACCACAGGTCCGATGCTTGAGTTTGGGATATATAGACAGAGTAGATGTACAATGTTTGGTGCGATATGACGAGAACATGGCACAATTTTTAGACACTCGCAGGGAGTGAGCTCAGACATTGGCCACCAGAACACATTTACAGTAACAACACTATAGTGTATTGAGCAGTCTTGTATGAACAATATATTTTGTTAAGCAATTCTTAGACAAAACATTTACAGTTACAACACTATAGTGTATTGAGCAGTCTTGTATGAACATTACATTTTGTTAAGCGATTCTTGGACAACAGTTTTTCATTGCCAGACTATTCGTCTTGTCTTAGAAATACGTTGTAGAGAATATTGCAGTATATTTGAAAGTTCTTGTAATTTACATGTCAAGGCGTGTATTTCTGCTGTGGTTAAAAAAAAATTATCACAATAAAACGTTCATCATATAGGGGCAATGGTCTGTAAACATTGCGTCACATTGAACATTATTTCACAGATATATTTATTGGTTGAATTTGTATTGTTCCCTAGTATGCGTGTGAGTTGGTCTATTTATGTAACTAAACTTAAATGTTAGCTGCTTAAATACAAGTAAAAAAAAAAATAATAGATAGTGCTATCAGTTAAGTAATTGGAAAGTCCATCAAATTCCTAAACGAAGTGATCGCTAAGTGGACCGTCCACCACAGTCCGGCAGTACGTCTGGAACTTATCCTCCCTGAGGGACGAACGCTCTACTGTTTACAGGCCAACATAATATTAAATATAAAAGCTGGTGGATCAGAGGGTTAATCTGTAAACTGAGCGTCGGCGCAAATCGCAATGGAAAGCTGTTAGAAGTAAATAGTGAACTCATTCACCGACTATGCGCAATGATAAAAGGTTGTGTTCTAATATAAGGGTTGGATGGCCGTCGAAATAGGTGTGTGTGCGCTAATTGAGCACGTCAGGGGCCCTTGCTATTATGGGGCCCCGGCGGGATTTTGATAGTCTGATATGAAATACCTTTGCAAATGAAATGGTCAATTGTGCGTATAGAAAATAGCACTAGTCTGTACAGATTGTCTGGGCCCAACAATAGCTGGCATCATCACCGTGACAGGTGTAACACTTTAATCTTTCTTCCTGCAAGGTTAGACATTTTATAAACTGCTAATCCTGTGTCCCATTTTTTTTCTTCATCAACAGCTGACTTGTCTGACCGAGTTTCATAGGGTGGCTGCGTGACGTAGTCGTGGTTTTATGTTTGGTCCCAGGTAACGAGTTCCAATCCCGTTCACTGTTGTTCACTCAGCCATCTTCAATTCTTTTATTGTGAGAGACGTCGATAGTGACATTCACGATCTCCCCCCCTCCCCCATCGTTGGCCAGTGATCCCCAGGCTGTAGTTTAGGATGATTGTGTATTTGGGAATCCACTAGTCAACAAGTTCACATTCGTGGGTGTGATTATCATTTGTCGTAGTGCAGATATAGTTTCATTATCATCGCCAACTCTGCAGTGACAATTAAAGATATCGATAATCCTGTGTTTTTAATGTAACCCCCCCCCCCAATACCCTGCCAACTCTATAGTGATTAAGTAGAACCAAAAACAAAAACCGCCCACCACTTGGCCAAAACTCTTATCGCTAAACTGGGGTATTACTTTGACTGAGAACACAACGGGCTTCTTTTTTCAAAACCTTTAAGAGGGTAATTGAAGGCCCTGAAGAAAAAGAAAGCACTAGTAATTACGATTCGTTCTCAACAGTTCGATAGTTGCTAGGCCGAATGGTGTGTGTTGACCAGTGACTTCCCAACAGTTTAAAAAAGCACGAAGTCCATTTCATGGCTCGCTTTCATGCAGTTTCCGATGTCGCCTTTTTTCGTTTTTAGAATACATTTTTATTTCTGAGCACTAAAGGCTTTCCAATGTGTTTACAGGCTAATATATTGCAACGGTCCTGGTTTTTTTAAATATTTTATTTGAAAGGTGGCAGATCCCATTAATAGTGCACACCTGGGCACAGTTTGGGAACCACTGACACTAGTCATTACTGTTGATCATCTGTGTATATTTTACAAAAATGTGCAAATGAATAAATAATCGCATCTTTGTGTCCTTAATGAGAGTGTAAATATTCGGTGTACCTAATTTACTAACTAATGTCAAAGTTTAAAAAAAAAAAAAACTTACCTGATGCATCCTAAAGGAAGGTTACAGTCTGATAACCAATGAGTAATTCTAAAGAAATGTTACAATCTGATAACCAATGAATGATTCTAAAGAAATGTTACAATCTGATAACCATTGAGTGATTCTAAAGAAATGTTACAATCTGATAACCAATTAGTGATTCTAAAGAAATGTTACAATCTGATAACCATTGAGTGATTCTAAAGAAATGTTACAACCTGATAACCAAAGAGTGATTCTAAAGAAATGTTACAGTCTGATAACCAATGAGTGATTCTAAAGAAATGTTACAATCTGATAACCAATGAGTGATTCTAAAGAAATGTTACAATCTGATAACCAACGAGTGATTCATCATTGTTACCTTCTGTTGGCCATAACAAACATGTACATATACACCTGTAATACAAGATTTAATTTCAAAACAGTTACTGTTCAATGTTTTCTATAGACACTTAACAAAGATTACATAAATACCAGTGACTGATAGGATGTTTGGGAGAAACTAATTCTGAAAACATTACTATAGTAGTATTAAAATCCGTCATGCAAGAATATTAGTGATAGTACTATATTTTATGTTATATATATATATATATATATATATATATATATATATATATATATATATATATATATTGTGAATAAGATTGATTACAATACGTAAAAAACAACAACTGAGAGTTAGTTTGAAAGTGGCGCGAGTTTTGCGGACAGACTGTTAGAGGGAAAAAAAAAGCCAATTTGCACATACTTTTGAAAAAAAAAAGTCATTTTGTGTAAAAAAAAAAACGCATAACTTCAAATTCTTATTAAAAAATTGGCATAAAAAAAGAATGGTAAATATATGAGGGGAAAAAAGAACAACTAAATACAACCTTCCCCTCCCCCCCCCCCCTCAACTGCTTGTTGTTTTTTTTTCAAATACTGTCGAAAGACACAAAAGTCGACTGTCAATGGAACTCTGAGTGTTTAGGGTGGACAAGGAGGGTGGGTACGGTCGGACTGAGAAGGAGGGTGGGTGTGGAAAGGGTGCGAATCGTGGATGCAGGGTGGGAAGATGGGGTGCGAATCTTGATCGTCTTGAAAGTCATTTTCGTAAACGAAGTTATCCAGTCCTCAGAATGAAGCAGTGCTAATTGCAGGATCACACAAGGTAATCCAAGTCCGACAAGAAATATTGATCTCCTTACAACCTATGGACAGACGCAGACCAAAAAAATGTCTTATTTGTCTGTTGTTTCATTTCCCCCTTTTCCCTCACCTACCCACACGTTTCTTTTTTTCTCTTGGTCAAAGCAGTAAAATTTAGAATTGCTAAACTGGACTGTCGTTTCATCAGTTGGGTTTTTTGCTTTTTTTTTTTTGGTTTTAAAAGTCTTGTCTATTTCAAGCAACGCTTTAGAATGGAGATAAACTCAAGACAAGATAGACAATCAGTAATAGCTTTGACACATGAAAACAAATCAGCGTCTGTGAAATTCGAACCAAAATGTTTATTGACCTTTTGCGGCGAAATGTCTAAACGAAACTTTTTATTTCCTTGAAGAAGAAGAAGACAAACAAGCAATTAAGCCTGTTCCATTCTGGACACAGGACGTGTTAGCGCATTTTCATGTTATGTATCAGTACGTTTGTTATCTTTCAGTAAATATTTGTAAATTTTGGAAATGTTCATAAATTCAATTGTGTAATGCATATATCTGAAAAAAGATATTAAAAGGACGTTTCTTTATATTTGAAAACAAAATTATTTTCTCTTAAATCTAACTACAAGTGGTTTGTGGTCACTGAAATAGGACTCATAATTGAAACATTCTAAATTGTAGTCATTTAATCGTCCGAAAACTCCGTCAATTGTTGTTTTATATAAAGTACGGGAAGTAAGTCATGTTGAATAACTGTTACAAAAATAAATAATGATTACGCCCCTTTGATTAGCTTTTATTATTTATATTTAAAATATAAGCAAAACGGTACATAAAAAACTCTTATATTTTGGCCCTGAGAGGTCAAATCGCGAAATGGACTTTTGATGTACACTTGGCAGGCCAAGACCTACACAATGATATATACATCATGGGTCTAGGACTTATGGTTGCTGAGATATAGGGCGGTCCATTTATTAATATAGCTTATATAGTAAAAAACGGTACTTTATAAGGCCCCTTTTACGGCCCTAAGAGGTCAGATTGCGAAATGGAAAAAAGTCATTTCTTGGCAGGCCAAGACCTACAAAATGATATATACATCATGGGTCTAGGACTTATGGTTGTTGAGATCTAGGGTGATGACGGACGGACGGACGGACAGACAGACAGACAGTCAAAACGGGGACAATAGAGCATTTTTTTTCGAAAATGCTCTAAAAAGAAAAACAAGTAAAAACAATTTAGAAATATTTGATGCGTTTGTAATAAAGGTCATTACATTTGTCTTGTTTCCACGGGCAACAAGAGTGCATTGACCGCTCTCACGGACCTTTAAAAAAATGAAGTTTGAAACTGAATATAGCAGTGTTGACGTCATTGGCGTTTGCTGATACGGCCCGTGTTTCCAGACGGCGCATTTCCTAGAATTATTCATGGCCGTCGCAACGTTGGGGTAGGGGGGACAACCCGAACTCCTGTCAATGCAGGGGGGAGCCCCCATCTTTTCGTATTTTATTGATACGTATATATTGACACTCAACTAAGATGAGGATACTTTTTTTTAAAGGGGGGGGGGAATAAAGCTAGATGAGGGTCCAGTTTGTCAATGGTCCTAAATTTGTTCTGGTTGCGGCCCCCGGCATATAGACAACTAATTGAAAAAAAAATATGCTCTTTTATTCCATTAGCTTTTTTAAAGAATTTGATCATATGTTAATTATAGGGCCGTGTCTACAGGCACGCCGAGAGTGGGGTCATTGCCAGGGGGGCCCGCATCTGTAAGGGAGCCCGGCCGCCCCGACGATGTCAATTTTTTCACGACTCATTGTTTATTAAGGGGCCCGCAATGATGTCCTGCCCTGGGGCCCTTGTTGACTCTCGGCGCCCCTGCGTGTCTATGTATATACGTTTTGATCATATGTTAATTATAGGGCCGTTTCTATGTATATACGTTTTGATTATATGTTAATTATAGGGCCGTGTCTATGTATGTACGTTTTGATCATATGTTAATTATAGGGCCGTGTCTATGTATGTACGTTTCGATCATATGTTTATTATAGGGCCGTGTCTATGTATGTACGTTTTGATCATATGTTAATTATAGGGCCGTGTCTATGTATGTACGTTTTGATCATATGTTAATTATAGGGCCGTGTCTATGTATGTACGTTTTGATCATATGTTAATTATAGGGCCGTGTCTATGTATGTACGTTTCGATCATATGTTTATTATAGGGCCGTGTCTATGTATGTACGTTTTGATCATATGTTAATTATAGGGCCGTGTCTATGTATGTACGTTTTGATCATATGTTAATTATAGGGCCGTGTCTATGTATGTACGTTTTGATCATATGTTAATTATAGGGCCGTGTCTATGTATGTACGTTTTGATCATATGTTAATTATAGGGCCGTGTCTATGTATGTACGTTTCGATCATATGTTTATTATAGGGCCGTGTCTATGTATGTACGTTTTGATCATATGTTAATTATAGGGCCGTGTCTATGTATGTACGTTTTGATCATATGTTAATTATAGGGCCGTGTCTATGTATGTACGTTTTGATCATATGTTAATTATAGGGCCGTGTCTATGTATGTACGTTTTGATCATATGTTAATTATAGGGCCGTGTCTATGTATGTACGTTTTGATCATATGTTAATTATAGGGCCGTGTCTATGTATGTACGTTTTGATCATATGTTAATTATAGGGCCGTGTCTATGTATGTACGTTTTGATCATATGTTAATTATAGGGCCGTGTCTATGTATGTACGTTTTGATCATATGTTAATTATAGGGCCGTGTCTATGTATGTACGTTTTGATCATATGTTAATTATAGGGCCGTGTCTATGTATGTACGTTTTGATCATATGTTAATTATAGGGCCGTGTCTATGTATGTACGTTTTGATCATATGTTAATTATAGGGCCGTGTCTATGTATGTACGTTTTGATCATATGTTAATTATAGGGCCGTGTCTATGTATGTACGTTTTGATCATATGTTAATTATAGGGCCGTGTCTATGTATGTACGTTTTGATCATATGTTAATTAGGTAGGGCCGTGTCTATGTATGTACGTTTTGATCATATGTTAATTATAGGGCCGTGTCTATGTATGTACGTTTTGATCATATGTTAATTATAGGGCCGTGTCTATGTATGTACGTTTTGATCATATGTTAATTATAGGGCCGTGTCTAGCCCCCACCTCTACCCATACACCCTCATGTTTTTGTTATTGTTTATAAGTTTGATTGTTTTATAGATCATTCAACTATATAAATGGGTCTTGGTAGACTGTTTGGGTCAGCCCATGTGAGAAACGAATTAAAACATGACGGAAGTTGAAGATTTCTAGCTTTTGAATGGGCCGCTAAGTGTATTCAAAAGTTGACAGTGAACAGAGAACAATGCCTTGATTTTCCTAATATTTAGGTAGCGCCGTAGTGATGAAGAATGTTCAGTATGGATATCTGGATCTCATATTACATTATGACACACAGCTAAGGATCCAAACACTAAAGAGAAGTTCTAGCTCTTCAAACCCACGCACAGTACAATATAACTTATTTTGATGATGTCATAGTTTAGTATAGTCTCTAGACCGAATTGGCTCATGTGTAAATTTTTACTCGTGTGTGTAAAAAAACAAACTGCATTTTTTTTTTTTTTACATTTTTAATCAACCTTACGAAAGTTATCTTAAATGATACCAGCAGCTAGTAAATAGAGCACGCTATAGAAAATGACATCGGACTGAAATGGAACAACGACTTTTTTTTTCTTTTGTGTCCTTTGACTACCACACCCGCCCGCCTCCCCAACCCCCCACCCCTTCACCATCAACTCCCCATATACATCTCCCATTAAAGCACTCATCTTCTGGTATGCTAGGTAATCAAGTACTCACATTAACAAAGAAAGAAAGAAAGAAAGAAAGAGAAAAAACTAGCACGGCCAGTATACGAAGGTTCCCGTCGTTTAAGTAATGCCAGGCCCAATGTAATGAAGGCAGTTTAGCATCTCCGCTTGGGTAAACTTTGTTGTGAAAGGCAGGGGGAGGGGGGGCTGTGGGGGTCTGATGAGTCGATGGAAGCTCTGATGGACACTGTTTAAAAAAAAGTGTATGTGTACGCATTCGTGAGCGTGTATATGTGTATGTGTGTTTGCGGGGTCTGTGTTATTATGTTTGAGAAAAAGGGACTGTTAGTGTGTTCAAGCTAACCTTACTTCACTTGGTCAATCCCCCCCCCCGACCGATGCAGTTATCATAAGCACACTCGTTTTCCCAATTTGAGCCCTCCACCCCCCTTCCCCCCCCCCCCCACACACACCCTGTAACAATGACACTGTAAACTGAGATACGCAGTCATCTTCATTGAGTTATCTCTAGCAATCAGGAAGAACTAAAAATTTCAATATGTTGATCCGCGATTCTCAACCTATTTTTGTGACTGTACCCTAAAGGGTATCATCCTATCTTAAACAAATTGTAGACATTTCAAGGCAGGGTATCATCTATCTTAAACAAATTGTAGACATTTCAAGGCAGGGTATCATCCTATCTCAAACAAATTGTAGACATTTCAAGGCAGGGTATCATCCTATCTTAAACAAACTGTAGACATTTCAAGGCATGGTATCATCCTATCTTAAACAAATTGTAGAAATTTCAAAGCAGAGTATCATCCTATCTTAAACAAATTGTAGACATTTCAATGCAGGGTATCATCCTATCTTAAACAAACAGTAGACATTTCAAAGCAGAGTATCATTCTATCTTAAACAAATTGTAGACATTTCAAGGCAGGGTATCATCCTATCTTAAACAAACAGTAGACATTTCAAAGCAGAGTATCATCCTATCTTAAACAAACAGTAAACTTTTCAAGGCAGAGTATCATCCTATCTTAAACAAATTGTAGACATTTCAAGGCAGGCGTATTAGCGCTTCCTATACAACTTGAACAAAGATAATGAATGACAAAAGGTGGGCTAATTTTTCCTTCTGTACAGTCCACAGCAGTAATTAGAAGGTTGTTCAGCACTTAACTTTCAACAAACCCTGGGGATGGTCACCAGTACTTTCACTAGCGGTTAAGAATTTGTTGCTAATTTCCCCAGCGAGTTGTGCCAACATGAACTGGAAGAATCTTATTGTCCTATATCTTCACCATTTCACCAAATCTTAGGAGACGTTTACAAGCCTCGTCCATTCCTCCCTCACTGTCACCGGCCTAATCCTTTTAGCCCTCGGACCACTCCAGCACACTGGCGGATCAACGCGGGGACACACACACACTCACACACAGACACACACACTCACACACACGTGCTCACTCTCAGACTGACAGTGTCACCGCGTGACGTGGTCTGTGTGAAATTTTTTTTTTGTATTTAACAGGGCTAAAATGTGGTCAATAGAGCGTGAACATACAAAGAGTTACTCAGTGATAGACGGAATGGAAACGACTGAGCGTAAAGACACCCGGAGCCGTTCTCTCATCATAAAAAAAGCTAAAAATTGTCACAAACTTTTACCCCATCCTTACTTCTCAATATAACATTGTACATGTATAACAAAATTTATGCGCCCGCCGCCCCATCCTCCATTCTTATTATGTTTTTAGAGAAACCCAACCATCCATCCACCCTTTTTTTCGAAGACATTTTCCGAATTTATTTCAAATAGTTTAGCTACCGCCGTCATTCTATTACAAAAACGGACAATGTCAACATTCGGATTGGTTGGGTATTGAATACTACGTCTCAACTTAGACTGTAAGACCGTAACTAAGGAACACAAAAGTCCTGGTTGTTGGGCGAAGAGATATTTGTGGAAAGGTAAACATAGAGAAAGGAAGAGATACAGACTGACCTATAGACTGACCGACAGAAATTAGATATCTAGATACATACAATCCGTCAATGTCCATTAATTTTGTGATTTTAAAATTAACTTTATTTGTCTTTAAATACTAATCAGGGCGAAATAAATGCTATAAGCTTGAACAGCTCTCTTCGAAATAATAAGTAGGAATAAAGTATAGTTCCCTTAGCCCAATTTAAGTAAGGTACCCATTTAAGGCTGTGTAAAATTGAGGAACATTTTACCAACTTTCACCATGACCTGGAAAAGTTCCTACCACAGAATATAAATTATGCAGAATTCGCATCCATTTAAATGGACATTTCCGAAAGCCGTCGTATTTTGTATTATTTTGTCCTATTGTGTATCAAATATTTAGATGCTACACCGTTAAAAAGGGAAAAAAAAACACAAATGGCGAAATTTTTGAGTCATTATTAGACGACATTATAAATAGCGACCCGCATTCTGTATGATACATGTATTCTGTGGCTTCCATTTCTCTACCTGTATGAAGTTGAATTATTTTACCTAAATTCTACAGTCGTCTTACTAAATGTCTCCTTTTCGTTAGTCCATAAAATTAATAAATATTTGGTCCATGCTAAATATTTATTGTTGTTAAAAAATATTCTGCATCCCTTAAAAAAAAAAAACCCAGAGTTTAAAAAAGCCCAGAAAATCTGAACTAATCAAAACAACTTGATTGAATCGTTCGCAGTTTTTTTTTTTAATGAGTTGAATCTAAAATTAGCCCGAGACTCCCATCACAGGCCTGCCTAGGGGAGCTCACCCTCCAGACTTTAAATACAAACAAATCATTTGAGACTGAAGAACCAAACAAAAACTTCATCGTTAATACGGAGATTTAAAAAAAATAATAAGCCACCGCTGGCCGGGTCAAACTAAATTAATGACGTCATTTCAGAAAAATAAAAAACGTTTTAAAACGAACTATTTTAATTAATGGATGTCAATTAACGCTTTTGACCCTAAATTAAAACAACAATAAAACAACAGCTTCGCCTTTGGGCTGGAAATTACGTTTAGAATTTTCAAGGCCAACTGCTATTTCTTACAAATTTAGTTTTTTTTAATCAATTAAATTCAATGTGTAAATGACCTACATTTCTCCCTATATAAATCCATGTATATATTTTTATCTATGCCAACATATTTGTACATCTTTCATCTTGTGTCATAGTTTTCTGTATCTCAATTTGTGTTAATCCAATTCACAAGTGAAAATAAGAGATGGGGTGAAAAAGGGGTTGGGGGGGGGGATGGGCGCACAGTTCAATCCAGCCGGCTAAGGGAAGTAATTCGATATTCACTTTGTGACAACTCGTTTGAGTAAACACTACCTAGAGTAGTCTCGTTCAATGGATCTCTCTCTCTCCTCGCGATCGGCTATTTCGAGAGACAGAGAACTCGAGTTGGGGGGGGGGGGGGGGAGATTGGGTGGTGAGGTGACTATTTATCGGTGTCATTGACGGTTTCATTTTATTTTTTTTTAGGGGAAAACGTGAAAAGGTCAGAGGTGTCGAGCATAGAACTGATCCTGGCCCCGGCACCGTTGAAATATCCGTTGGGATAAAAATGTTTAAGTAACATGAGCGGAAAAGAACAAAACAAACAAAACAAATACTATGTGTGAAATTGAAATGGTGTCTGATCCACTGTATATTTACTAGCGCTGTCTACACGTTTATTTGGATTGTTGATGTGTAGGTGGTACATATGAATAGATAAAATGGAACAGTTCAGTTGATGGTAAAACTTTACCTTACTTAGAGTCACATAAATAAAAAAAAAATAATAGATAAGCCTACATTTTTGCGGATGTACAAAAAAGTTTGAAATTTGTACAGACTTGCAATTACATGTTCGTTGTAAGTCATAATCTATCCGAATTTAGATATTAATTAATCCACCCGAATAACACAGTTAAGCTAATACATTTCTTTTGTTATTCTGTACAATAAAAAAAAATTCGTTGTTTGGATTATTTTAAAATTTTTGGGCCAGTTTTCGGCATTGTGCTCAGAACTAGCCCCTATAACTGCATTCTTCATGCCAGTTCATCCGGCCATTTGTGTAGAGCGTGTTTTACCCAGTCACCAGTAGAAGTTGATTTACATATTACTGTTAAACAACTCTACCTCCCCGCCATGAATTGTTGGTTTAGATATTTCCGATCAGAACACCCGCCCAAAATGTCTCATACCCATACTTAGCTTTTCATTTAGGACCCAAAAAAAAAAATATTATTTTTTAAAGTCGTCGTCCAACTTGTTACTTTAAATTAGTGGTACTCAATTTTTTTTTTTTTTGCGCTTCCCGACCTGCAAAACATTAATTTGCGTTTCGCGACCCACCTGAAAGAAAGTTAAAATAAAATTCAGTAATTGTTACATTTTCTATTTAGCGTCCCGCTTCAAATCAGCTTGAGAACCACTCATGACGATCTGTTTATTTTATAGCGCAGGCTGCTTAGTGCCCGTGTACTTGACAACAACAACAACAACAACACTCGCCAGGCATCGTTATAATCCGGGGGTCTGGTAACCGAATGATGTAGAAAAACCTTTTTTTACTGTTTTCTATTGGGACTTACGTTAAGTTGAAAAAAACCCAGCTATAAAATTGGAGCACTGACAACGAAGACGAAAGATTTACTTACTTTTTTGCTGATTTTTTGTCCCCGTTTTGTCTGTCTGTCTGACATCACCCTAGATCTCAACAACCATAAGTCCTAGACCCATGATGTATATATCATTATGTAGGTCTTGGCCTGCCAAGAAATGACTTTTTTCCATTTTGCGATCTGACCTCTGAGGGCCGTAAAAGATGAGATGGAGTGTTTGCATGAAACAATACACAATAATTGTAAACGTCACATTATTTGAATGTGCATAGAGGAGCGCGGGCCTGGATTAAAAAAAAAAATAACAGCCTGGCCAGTCGTAATTGGGCCGCGTGCCGTAACTGCGCTATACTGTTGAAAGAAAAAAAAACGCCATAGATGTTGTTAGTAATAATACACTGTCATAAAAAGTACTTTTTTTCTCAGAAGAGTTGTGTTCTCTCTCTCTCTCTCTCTCTCTCTCTCTCTCTCTCTCTCTCTCTCTCTCTCTCTTTCTTTCTTTCTTTCCTTCAATAAATGACTCCGAGTTGATATGAAAATTACAGGGCGTGTCCTCTAGTGAATTGATGACCTCAATGTGAACGATAGATGTTCTGAAAACGAGGCTAATTGAATGGCAGTTGGTGGCCATCACAACCTTAACAATGATCTTCGTTCAAATTGCGGAGAGAAATGGAATCGCTTCAAAGGGGCAGCACTCTGTGACTTGTATCAGAATTAGAGATTGTTGTTCTTGTTGTGTTTTACTTTGTGCTTTTTTTTTTTGGAGTTATATCGGCCTACTCGGAACAGAAAAACTTAAAAACAATATTTAAACTGCTGACCTAAGACATATTTTTTTCCTTTTTTTTTCCACTTATATTATTACAGTTCAGTCATAATCAGGTGACACATTATAAAAATCTTCAGACTTGTTAACACTTTAATTTAAAATAAAAAAGAAACTTTTATTCATGTAAAAGGGGGGGGGGGAGAGGGAGGGGTATATTTAGTTTCTTGGAATCCTGAATTCAGAATAAAGGCCCAAATGAAAAGCAGATGGATGAATTTTTAAAATGAACTTGTTTGGAAACCATTGATGTGCAACAGAACGGTATGCAGGGTCGAATCAAAAGGGTCACGTATTTGACCCCTGGGCCCTACTTCGCCCGTGTGAGTTTCGCCTGTGTGTTGTGTTACTCTACACACGCACGCTGCCACAATATAATTACAGGCGCGACAATAACTCTTAGAAATAAAAAGTTAAGATCCTGGAGGGTCGGGCTAATATTGTGTCATTGAACAGTGGGGGGGGGGGGGGGTCATAATATGGATGATAAATTGTAACCCGATGTTTGTGTGGCTGTCGCCCTTAACAGGGAAACGGGTCATTCATAATAATGTCTGGTCAATATGACTTGCTGTTGTGGCCGGGGAGTGTGTGTGTGTCCTCTTAACAAGACCAGGCCACTGCCTTGTAGTTTCCGTTATTTGTTGAATTAGTTTTAGTGGGGGTTGGGGGGGGGGGTTGGTTACATTTATTCAAATATATAAACTTATATAACAAAAAAATATTTTATTTTATAAACGTAAAATAATTTTAAAAAACAACACTTTAATTAAAATGAGCTAAAAAAAAAAAGGTAAGAAATAAATAATAATAATAATTCCCAGGTTTAGATCACATAAAATATTTATAGAAATTATGTTGACTGAAAAAAAATTACGAACGTCATTATATGGATCTTCAGGTTACCCCTCCCCCTTTCCCGTCTTTTTTTTTTTTTCACTCATTAATGTTTCATGTATTCTACCTGAGCGATGAACTGCGGCTATTTTACTTTCCATTTCTCAACTCTCAAGCATTCTGTCGACCGACTGGACATTCTCTTGACGGAAGTGATGTAATGTCTTCTTTCACCGGTCACCAGTCTGGCAGGTTATTTATATTTTTTTTTTTGTTCTTCTGATATCCATTCTTTTGTCCAGGTGTCTACGCTCAGAACGTCCAGACACAGAAATTTTAATAAAATTATCTGAAAACGGATACAAAAAGTTGACTTCCCAATCATATACCTATATCATCTGTAAGGCGGATATAAACTCTACATTTTGATTTTGAGCCTTTTAGAGTAAAGCGGTACATTTTTTTGTTCATTTTTTTTTTGCTTTATTCAAGATAACTGTTTGTCGACGGCAGAAAATGTTCAAATGTTGTCACATGATTTAGTTTTTTTTTAATATATTTATCTATTATTTAACAGTTATTATTTATTGTCTATCTCCCCCCCCCCTTTCCCCCCACCTCCACATACACATTTCCAACTCGACTATTTTCGCAGTTTAACCTTTTTATTTTTGTTGATATAATCATGCACGCCACTCTGAAAGTGACCATTTTGTCCAACATGCGAGACAACTCTATTAGACCCTGTTATTTACTTTGTCTTTTTGTTATTTTCACTTATATAAAAAAATTAAATCCCCAATCACGTGACAAAAAATAACAAACAACCAAACGAACCGTACACTCCCCAAGACACGTACACTCTCCAAGACACGCACACTCTCCAAGACACGCACACTCTCCAAGACACGCACACTCTCCAAGACACGCACACTCTCCAAGACACGCACACTCTCCAAGACACGCACACTCTCCAAGACACGCACACTCTCCAAGACACGCACACTCTCCAAGACACGCACACTCTCCAAGACACGCACACTCTCCAAGACACGCACACTCTCCAAGACACGCACACTCTCCAAGACACGCACACTCTCCAAGACACGCACACTCTCCAAGACACGCACACTCTCCAAGACACGCACACTCTCCAAGCTTGTGTGTGTGTGTGTGTGTGTGCCTGTGTGCCATGTCCCGTCAAAGACTACTCTACATGAGTATGTCCCTTAAGGAACATGTAGATAATTTCTTAATTAATGTCCATATATTTAATAAATTTCTTAGTAACGCCTAAATATTGCTCGAATTACCCATTAATTAAATTGTTCCTCCCCCCCACCCCCACCCCCCATCCCACCACATCACCCTCACCCTGAGGCGTTGGGAAACATCATCATATGCCATTAACATATTGATTGCAAAGATTCAGAACCGACCAACCAAAAAAAATGTCTACCCGCTAGACCTCATTATAAAAAAAAATAAATAATAAAAAAGCGTATCATAAACGACATTTGATTTTATTCATTATATTTATGTTTTCAAGATGGTTATTTTTGTTACCATTATTTAAATTACATTACCAAACATCTTTACACACACGCACCCATTGAAAGACAGCCATATACGAGAACATTATAAATATACTAGTTGCAAATACCCGGCTTTGCCCGGGTTTAAAATAAGGTTTTCCGTTTACCTTCTGTTTTCTCCCTACCCCCTCTCTCCCTTCCTCTCTCTCCCTTCCCCTCTCTCCCTTTCCCTCCCTCCCTCTCTCCCTCCCTCCCTCTCCCTCCCTCTCTCTCCCATCTCTCTGTCGTCCCTCTCCCATCTCCCTCCTCTCCCCTCTCCCCCTCCTTCTCTCCCCCCCGTCCATCCTCCTCCCTCCTCCTTCCTCTCTCTCCCTCGCTGCCCCCTCTTTCTCTTTCCCTCTCTTCCTTCCATTTCTCCCATCCCTCTCCCCTCTCTCCTTCCCTCCCTCTCTCTCCCTCCCCTAACCCTTCTCTCCCTCCTTTCTCCCCTCCCTCCCCTTTCCACCTCTCTCCCCCCCTCTCTCCCCCTTCCTCCCTCCCTCATTCCCTCTCTCTCCCTCCCTGCCCCCCTCACTCTTTATCTCCCTCCCTCTCTCCTACCCTCTCTCTCCCTCCCTACCCTCTCTCTCCCTCCCTTCCTTTCTCTCCCCCTGCCCCCCCCTCTCTCTCTATATGTATATATATATACTTATTATTATGGTTTCACACTTCTTCTAAAATCCTTCTTCATTCCTTTACCTTCCTAAAACTGTACATATCAGAGAGCATGAAAAAACAACAATTCTTTGCATCACAAAGGCACAATACAGCACCAGCGCGCAAGTTCTATTCGATTATCGGGAAATGACGTCACAGAGGAATTTTATTTATGGCGCCGTCGAGATTACTTTAATATAGTAAAATACTAAAATAAAAAAAAATTAATTACAATTAAACTACCCATCGAGATGAAACGAAACCTGTCCTATAACCTTCCCCATGTAATTATGTGTATGTGTAACAAATTTCACGTTATTTGTTTGTCTGGATCTTGAGTTATAAGGGAACAGACAGACAGATAGACAGACAACAAATGCGTCTTATAAGTATAGATATATACTAGTTGCAAGTACCCGGCTTTGCCCGGGTTTAAAATAAGGTTTTCTGTTACCTTTTGTTTTCTCCCTCCCCCTCTCTCCTTCCCTCCCCCTCCCTCTCCCTCTTTACTCCTCTCTCTCTCCCTTTCCCTCCCTCCCTTTCTCCATCCCTCCCCCTTCCTCTCCCTTTTTACCCCTCTCTCTCTCCCTTTCCCTCCCTTTCTCCCTCCCTCTCTCTCCCATCTCTCTCCCTCCCTCTCCCATCTCCCTCTCTCCCCTCTCCCCCTCCTTCTCTCCCCTGTCCATCCCCCCTCCCTCCCCTCCTCTCTCTCCCCCTTCTCTCCTTCCCTCTCTCTCCCTCCCTGCCCCCTCTCTTTCTTTTATCTCTTCCTCACATTACTCCCCATCCTCTCTCTCCCTCTCTCCTTCCCTTCCTCTCTCTCCCTCCCAAACCCCTCTCTCCCTCCCTCCTTCCCCCTCCCTCCCCCTCTCCTCCACCTCTCTCTCCCTCCCCCTCTCTCCCCCTCCCCTCCCTCCCTCATTCCCTCTCTCTCTCCCTGCCCCCTCACTCTTTATCTCTCCCTCCCTCTCTCCCACCCTCTCTCTCCCTCCCCTCTATCTCCTCCCCACCCTCTCTCCCTTCGTTCCTTTCTCTTTCCTTCCCTCCCCCTTCTCTCTCCCTCCCTCTCCCTCTCTCTCCCTCCCTCTCCCATCTCCCTCTCTCCCCCTCCCTCCCTTTTACCCTCCATTCCTCTCTCTCCCCACCTGCCCCCCTCTGTCTCTTTCTCTCTTTCCCTCCCTCTCTCTCTCTCTGGGAACAGACTGACAGACAGACAGTTAGACAACAAATGCGTCTTATAAGTATAGAGATTATTCTGAAAAAAAAAAAATTTCACTGTCGGGATTTGAACCCCACACATAGTCGGCCAAATTTGAGTCACGGCAAAGTGAGTAACCGACTGTGCTAGCGAGCCACACAAACATAATCTCAATTTTTAATAGGTTATGCGCGCAAGTTCTATTTGGGAAATGACGTCACAGAGGAATTTTATTTATGACGCCTTCGAGATTACTTTAATATAGTAAAATACTAAAATAAAAAAAAAATTAATTACAATTAAACTACACATCGAGATGAAACGAAACCTGTCCTATAACCTTCCTCATGTAATTATGTGTATGTGTAACAAATTTCACATTATTTGGTTATCTGGATCTTGAGTTATAAGGGAACAGACAGACAGACAGACAGACAACAAATGCCTTTTATAAGTATATATATATATATATATATATATATATATATATATATATATATATATATATATATATATATATAAATAATTTAATTTAAGTAGGACGTTCCAGCATGACATCAGCTTTCATCTTATTGCATTTTAAACACGAGGGGGTGTTGCCTGATAAAAGAAATGCAAAGAAATACAAAAACAGCAACAACAACAAGCTCTTCCTCTTATTCCCGCATCTCCCGTGCAACCCCCGGGGCCGAGTTTATGTATACCTCGACGTTACGTACAATACCCGGTCATTCATTATAGGATCAAATATATTTTTATGATTTCCCAGAGTAATTCACTCACCTCTTCCACACCAGTGAAAATGGATGTTTTTCACGGTGTCAATCAAAGTCTGTTTACAGAATTTGAATAGATCATTGAAATGGAAGGAATTGTGTCAATTTTTTTTCTATCTAGTCTCTATCTCTCTCTCTTTCTCTCTCTCTCTCTCATTCTTATTCTATGGTATTCCTCAAAGCTCCGTAATAGAGAAGAAGGGGGAAAAAACCCTCAGAGAAATATATACATCATGCATGTTAATAACACAAGGTCTAAAAATAGAGCTGCATCAAAAAATGTTGTCAACTTGTATGAGAATTAAAAGCGCCCGTTACGTTGTTAAAAAAAAAGGAAGTGGGTGGGGGGGCGGTGATGAAATATTGTTTGGTCCCTTAATGAAAAAAACCCAGTATTTATAGCTCTGAAAGAAAAAAAAAACTAGCATTTATAGCTCTGAAAGTAAAAAAAAAAACCAGCATTTATAGCTCTGAAAGTAAAAAAACCCCAGTATTTATAGCTCTAAAAGTAAAAAAAAACCCAGCATTCATAGCTCTGAAAGTAAAAAAAAAAACTAGCATTTATAGCTCTGAAAGTAAAAAAAAAACCAGCATTTATAGCTCTGAAAGTAAAAAAAACCCAGTATTTATAGCTCTAAAATGTAAAAAAAAACAGTATTTATAGCTCTGAAAGAAAAAAAAAACAACGTTCGATTGACCGGAAGTGATTTCCTCGGTTGTGTAACTTTTGTCAGGGATTGGCTTGATGCGAGGCTATTCTGAGAACTACCTGGAACTATGGTTAATCTACCAAACTTTCCGATCAATCCGAACGGTTTGATTTTACTTTATCTTAGTTCCATCTGCCCGTCTTGCATCTCTCTCACCCCCCTCCCCCCCACCCACCGGCCAACTCCCCTATTTCCCCAAGTTTTAAGTTCTAAAATTTCTAAAAAAAAAAATGTCTTTTGTACATTTTCAAACTTCCGGTGCTTGTGATGTTTATTTTCCAACAGTAAGACAATGTTAATCAACGTCCAGATCTTTTTCAATAGATAGAGGGTGGATGAATATATATGTAAAGTAAACTTGTACTCGAAGTATTAAGATGCTTTTGTACCTACGCTATGTAGAGTTTTGGACCTCATACTCGTGAGTAAATCTTTAGACCTTATTGATTGTATAGTGGGTAAAGACCGAGATAGGCTTCTAAGCTACGTTTTCTTTGCCGACAATATATGTGTGTAAGGATGAGATGGAATCTCTTAGATCCTATAAACCACTTATGGGATGGTTTTTATGGTGCCCTTCCCCCACACATAGCCGATAGTGCAATGGCCATGGAGGCATCACGGGAGATATAGTGGGGGCTTAAGCCAAGGCCTGAAAAATTTCCTTGGTCCTCACCAGAGATCGAACCAATGACCCTCAGGTTGACAGTCGAGCGCTTTACCGCTCGACCATTCGTCCCCGCAATATATAGAGACGCACATTATTGAAGGGTAGACATTTTGAGTTCAGACAAATAAACATGAACACGTTTGACTTGGCAAAGATGCATATATTCATCCCTTAGATCCTATAAACGATGGGGTGGTTTTTAGCAGTGCCCTTATTTCATCAACACCATAGCCGATAGGGCTTTGGTCGTGGGGGCACCACGGGAGACATTTATAAGTGACTGAAGATTCTCCGGGAGTCGAGCCCATAACCACCGTTATGCAGGTCGTGATGCAGCATGAATATACGAAAGCGCCACTCAACTATACTATTTATGTTTTGTTTATATACACTACATAAGTAACATAAGAAGTAACATACCAAGTTATTCCGTTTATTCCATTTAGAAACACGTTACCTTGACGTCATCTTACAATTATCAATTCAATAGAAAGGATGATTGTGCCTTCATAGAACGCCATTGGGCTTTCGCTCACATTTTCGTGTTATTTTGTGGGTTAAATCATGTGGCCGAGACAGGGGGGCTAATGTGAGGCGGCATGCATAATCTGGACGTATTGATCCGAATGTCTTACCCCCCTTCCCAATTCAAAACAGTGCTCACCATAACAGCCATTTAGCATGTATTAGTTGCATCCTTGTGTTTGATGTCAGAAATCTTTTAGATACTATGGTAGAATCGCTATCATCATACTATATAGGTAGTGTCCATTGTCACGGGTCACAATAGTATGAAAAATTTAGTGGATCTACATTTGTTGGGGGGGGGATGGGGTTTATATTTAGGCTGTGATCCCGATCTGGGTCAGCATGATGAAGGCAACCGGTTCGAGTCACAGAGAGTCCGGCTTCTTTTGTCCGCGGTGGGTTCTTCTTGGCCATTGCGAACGCGGGTATTAAAAGGGCGTAGAAAGAACGACAGTCGATACATGTCAGTGTAGTTGTTACTGGTACGGGCGTCAGAGGTTCAGTTTTACTTCATTACTTCATGTTTTCTGGCTAAAAGTATGACCGAAGACTTTGGGTATGATCTCAGTGTCTTCTGTTCATGTCTGTTGGTTTCATATTCCCCACTGTGCGGGTTTTATCTGCCAGTCTGTTGTTGTTTTTGTTTTGTTTTGTTTTTTGCCAACGACCAGACTTGTTTATTTATGACCCCAGACTTACAGCTAAATGTTAAGAAAATATATTATATATGGTGCTAAATATATCAGTGATTCCGAAATGCTATATCTCCGGACTGCACAACAAATGTACTATCTAGTGTTTCGTCCATTATCATTTGAATAATTTATCTAGCTGTCTGTAGCTCACTTTATACTGTAGCTCACCTAGGCTATGATAATTACATTTTCTTTTTAGTAAGTTAACTGCAGCAAACGAAGACAAACTTTGATTTGTTTTACCAGCTGAATAATTGGTGGAAAGGGAGGGAAGTGTTGAGGGATGTTTGCTGTGATTAAGATAATAGATAACAAGACATAGCTAGATAGTTAGATTAGACAAGCATAGATAGATAGATAGATGATAGGCATAGATAGATAGATAGTTAGATAGATAGATAGATAGATAGATAGACATAGCTAGATGGATAAATAGACATAGCTAGATAGATGGATAGACATAGACAGATGGATAGATTACCCAGACATAGATTGATTAGACTGACATAGATAGACAGATGATAGACTAAAAACAAATGCACACTGATATAATCCCAGTGGTTTAAAAAAAATCATTAAAAAAAGTTGTGACACTTCGTGACAACAGGTAGACAGCCGGGTGGATAGACTGATAGACAGATACATACTAATATGTATAGACAAAGACGCATGAGATACATACTTTAATAGCTTGGTAGACAGACATGTCGATAGCCTCAATAGAATAGAAAGACAGATAGATTAATAGACCAAGACGATCGGTGAATTGAAATGAAGAGAGTTAAAATATATGGATTAGAAGATGGATGGGTAGAAAGACTTGTAGATCGATAAAATATGAAACAATGTACGGGTTTTTTTTTTTTTTAAATCTGTTTTCACTCAAAAAAAAATCTCTTAGACATTTCTTTTGATGTTCTCTGCGGAGTGACTTTTTTGTTTCTTTTAGAATGTGGATGTATGTGTGTTAGTGTGTGCGTGTGTGTGTGTGTGGGGGGGTGTCGCAGTGTTGGCATCTCTATCGGCATATGTCTGTGTTTATGTAATGTCGCTCACTCGTTCCCGCTTACCGACCCCCCTCCCCCTCGCCCCCATCCAACCTCCTTCCATTTTAATGGCATCATTGTCATCATTGACCAAGTATCCACAATCCCAGAGATTAAAGTCATCACCTCTCCGGCTAACCTTCCCCTCCTCTCCCTCCCCCCGCGTCCATAGCAGCCTTCACTATAACTACATCGCGTTCTTTCCAAGTAGTCGTTGCATTGTCTTAGAACAGTTTTTGTTGTTTTTGAAAAAAAAAAAAGATGAAGATTCAGCATTCACTGCTGGGATCATGACTCAGGGTCTCTTGTACAGTTCCGTCATTTGTAACGTTGTTTACGTCCACCGTATTATTATAAGTTAGCTGACAGAGCTCACACCTTTGCATTGAGTAGGAACAGGGTTGGTAAAGACCACGACACGTGCAGCTCTTCTTTGAAATTCAGCGCGGCTCTTCGTTGAAATTCAATGCGGCTCTTCGTTGAAATTCAGTGCGGCTCCTGACGGGCCTTTTTTTAAAATTTAATTTAATTACTTTAGGTCACCAAATATTAATACATTTGTTTAACGCGACGGTTTAAGTAAAAAAATTTTTTTGCTCCACTAAAAAAAAACCGGAATGCCGTTCTCAGACCAATCCTGATACATGGCTCGCTTTGCAATTGGTGTCTCATTTATTGTATGTTTGTATTCTTACACTGAGATGTGAGCTTTTTTTGTTTGTTTGACCTGTTACTGGGGTAACAACTGTCTAGTCTTATAACGGATTTGTTTATATATATATATATATATATATATATATATATATATATATATATATATATATATATATATATATATATATATATATATATTAGGGTGGGGCAAAAACTGACAAATTTTGGAGTTAAGGTCTCAGACAAACCAAAATCAGTGATCCATATCAAAGTAAAAGCGTAGACAAAAACAGTTTTATTTTCTGTATAACCGTTTTCTAGCAACTTTGTCTTTAAAAAAACGCAATTAAATGTGTTCTGAAAATATAACGCTGCTGAACAGAGTGAATTATTAACAATGTATAGTTAATGGTTCTTAAAATCAAACACAACATATTCAACAACAACTATCTCTAGTAAAATAAAAAAAATAAAAAGTTATTTGCAACAGTACGGCAGTTCAAATGTGAAATTAGTGCAGAAAGTCTGCTTTTGTTTCTATTGTTGGCACGTCCGATCTTGATTTCTTCCTTTGAGTAATAGCACCATGGCGTCTATCATGTCCATATACTTTGCCACAAACTGCTGTGACATCCTTGATGTTTCTTTCAACATCTTGTGAATGGCATGGAAAGTGGGGTAGAATCACCTGGTCGTAACTGGCAATATCTTCGGCAATGATGTCCTGCAGCAGTGGAGGTGAATCAAACTCGACCAGTTCCCAGTTAACCATGCTAATGTACGACTCAGCTGAAAAGTTTATTTGTCAAAACAACGAATCTTACACGTGTCACTTGAGTGAGTACTTCGAGCCAGCAACACTTTGTCGTATGCAAATTTTCTAATGTTTTCGTCTTTGTCGCCAACAGCCGCCAACAATATATTTTCTGGATGACAAAAGTAGCTGTTGTTTTGCACTAACGTAGCCACGACAGCCTGATCATTTGTGTCAAGTTTTTCGTACAGTGAAATCATGAAGAAGTTCTTGGCTCCATCCTGGCAGCTTGGATGAGATTTGATGCAAAACCATGATGGAGCATACAAATTCAGTATGAATTTCCCAATTCGTTAAAGGTCGGCAGAAGGACTTTGTTCGGAGGCATACAACCTGAGTATTCGGTAAGCTTTAGCTAACCATCTGGCATGACTGATTGTCTCTAAGTATGAGATGTAACTCTGACCAGCGCTGCAACCACTTTGAATAAGTAAACACATTTTCAGTAAATACTGCTGATCTGTACTTAGATCTTTCACCACCTCGTCTTCAACCTCAACAATAGAACCTGAAACTGGAGAGTATTCGATGATTGATTTCTGCTGGGGATCAAATTCCAGCATGCATGCTATATGTCCTTCTGAAGTCTTTGGACCAGTGGTTTTCCCATCAACGACTTCAATTAGCTTCCATAAAGGCAATTCGTTGGCATGCAGTAAACAAACCAACCACTGAAGAGGTCTTCGTAGCTTAAGTTCAAGTTGTCGGATTACACCATTATGTTTACCAGTATTTATTGGTGTTCCATCACAAACAACTGCTTGTAAAGTTAGTTCCGACTTGCTGCTTGTAACCACTGACATAATTTCTCTGGAAATGTCCTTGGACTTTCCTGATGCTGGAACAACATTTTCAACTTAGCTGCGGGTAGGAAATGATACTAAGACGTAGTGCTCTTCTTTGACTTTGCGACGAGTAGACCCAGTATGCTTAAGAGTGACATTAATCTTTTCATCAAAACTGAGAAAGACAATACCTTCACTTTCTTCTTTGTGATCCTGAACTGAGTTCTTCCTCCAAGCATCTCTTTGACGGCGCAGCTTCCTGTGGTGCAAAGCATTTTCAGGTGTCAACAGTCCAAGATCTTTCAAGACGGCATTTACGATCAAAACGGTATCACGATTGCCGACATTGGCTCTATCAACAGCTTTGGGAAGCTCTGGATACAGCCATCTATTTTGTGGAACAGTGCTGGAACGCACTTCTTTGTCACTATCTTCTTTTGTGTCTTCATCATGCACATAATTGCTGTCATTATTTCGGCTATCTCCTGAATCGTTTCCTGAACAAAATTCCATTGCCAAGTATTCTGTAACAACGGTGCCTTCATCTATCTGCGCTCTTGTTTTTGTTTCAAATAATAGTAATGTAAACAGTTATCATTTAGCTGTACAATTATATCAAACATAACTATTCTAGATGCATTCGTTAACATTAGTTGGCGCTTTAGGGGTTAATATTCATAAAATGTACTATACGAACTGTATTTTTCAAAGTTGCGACCTCTAGACATCAAAATAACACATGAACATGAATTGTTAAATTGATCACTAGATGAGGGAGCATGTATTTATAATTGTCTGACAAAGACACAAATCATAAAGAGACCACGTGCACAACATAAAAAAGAGACCGTGTGCACAACATCAAACACAGACGAAGACAAAACAAACAAAAAATCAACGAGCTTGCATATCATATCATTTATTTTATTCCATTCGTTACATAGAGATACATTTTTCTTCTCCTTATGACAATACCTGCATACATACATCGTCATGGTAACAGATGGAGTTATTTCACGATATGTAATACGCATATTTCATTGCATTGTATTAGAATTAAGGAGGCAGAGACATTTTTGAAAAGATCTGAATGGGAGAAAAGATCTGAGGCAAACGTGACAGAAAATACAAATAATAAAAAAAAAAAGAATTCAGGATTAATTCAGTATTGGTGTGGGGGTGGGGGTGGGGGGGTCGCGTCCATCTTGGAGCATCTCCCAGCGGGATTGTTCAGCCGAGTGTTTCTTTGTCAAATATGAACTCGCCCAGTCCAGTTCCTACACGCTTCAAGTTGGTGATGTGGTCACTAATCTCTTTAATGGACTTGACCTGCTCTTCAAGGAATTCACTTTCCAGGAAGTCTGCCATCTATGGTAGGAGAGGATGAAAAAGGCAAACACATGGCCACGTGAACTTTTGAAAGTCATGATCAGAATATGTCGGGAGTTCGTATACATGAGAGGAGAAAATACTGAGTTCTCTTATTTTTTTTCATTCATTTCCGTGGGGAGGGGGTAATTTGAGAATCTCTAATCTAACTATGGAGAAATATGTCCGTTGATGTGGCCAAGCGTTTTCCCCCACAACGACCACACCGGTTAAGGGTATGATGATGATAATAATGATGATATTGATTATGATGATAATGATGATGAATCTGAAGTATGCAAGTCATCATTAATGATACTATTTTTTTTACGCCCTCATCCTGAATCCAAGTAATTATTTTATGAACTAATAACGTTTAGTCCAAATGCAACTGACCTGAGGGTCCACGTTACCGGAGCAGACCTTGTGCAGGTCAACCAGGGACTGGTTGACACTCTTCTCCAACTGCAGCGCCACCTGCATAGCGTCCAGTCCAGTTCCCCACTCATCTCTCTCAGGTCTCTAAACAAGAAACGATTCAATTGTAATTTTCAATATTGATCCTCTTAGAACTGATTCATATGCCGAACTTGTCCTACAATCTTTTCATCACTGATACACATCCCCCCCCCCTTTTTTTTTCCTCTTTGTGACATGGTGAAGTAAAAAGTGGGTTTGGAAATTATTTTTTTCTTATTTTTGCACAAAACGAGCGAGAGAAATGAATTAATGAATTAATTAACTAAATTAATTTTGGCTTTAATATCGAATTCTTATGTTTCTTAATCATCCTTTAAATTGATTTATTTAATTGATTAAAATCAGATTATCTTGTGTGGAGTTCTTTATCATTTTTTTTAAGTTATTGATATTTAAAGACTTAAGCTCATAGTGATTGTAGACAAAAGTATAACATCGAATCACCTTGATGTCCTGAAAGACTATGCGGCCCCCTCTTTTGACTTGGTAGGCCATGAGTCTCTCTGCGTGCTCCCCTTCCTCCGCGGAGAGTTTCTTGAAAAATTTGGCGAACCCTGGCAGGGCTACATCATCCCTGTCAAAGTAAAACCCCTGGGAAAGAAATGAACGGAACTTGTGTCAGTGACAACTCACCACGTGGTGGGCGGCATTCAAAGGGAATGGGGCCGCGGGCCGAAATGGTTTCTTAAATTATACAGAATGACAGGGCTGTAAGCACGTGGATGGATATATATATATATATATATATATATATATATATATATATATATATATATATATATATATATATATAATAGCGATTTGGGTTCTGCGTTAAATCGAAAGTAAAAAATTAATACAACAGTATTCCAGTTTAAAATATAATCATGAAAATATTGGATCCGCCCGAAACCAAAAAATAACCTAGCCTACCGATCAAGTCTAAGGGGATATAACTCTATGCAAAGATTTTGCAGGGTACAGCTAGTTTATACTAAAGTCGTTGATGTGAATGAACGAAGATTACATGACAGCCGTACTTGGTTTATTATATTAATAACAATGAAATAAAAAAAGGAAATTCCCGTTCATTACACAACTGCGGGCAGTAGTTTTCCCATACCTGATGTTAACTATAAAGGAGGTAAAACGGCCTGTGTGATTCATCAAAACGAGCGGGGGCTTTTGGCAATTATAGTACGCCGAAAATACATATAACAGTTTATCAATGGTGACCTGGTCAGTTGAGGCACAGGGTGCAGAATAAAATAGTTTAGCCTTTAAAAAAGGGGGAGTCACCAAAATGCTAGGGCCATTGATTCCCCTGGTATGTCGCGCCCCCCCCCCCGGTGCAGTTTGCCCCGCCTTTAAATCGCCTTTAAGAAATTAACTTCAATACAGATTTAAATAATACAAAAAAAAAAACATTAAAACATAAAATAATTATGTGGCAGCAGATTTTTGATCGAGTTGTTCTTTGTTTAAATTACGAGATCACCCATCCCTCCACCGTATGTCCTCCAAGTGTTGTGTGTTTATTCAGACCGTAAGTTATTAAACAATCCAGGCCTCCGTGTCAGAGGGCCTACGATCAGTGTCAGAGACGGGGGCCCAGGGCCACGTCATTCAAAATGCTTAAAGAAAATCAGAATGAGAGAATCGGGGGCCCGCAAAGTGTTTAAGCCTTCATTTAGGGCAGAATGCATTATGTTCAATTACTGGTTGGCGTGAGAGGAGTCGTAGCGAGGATATTTTGTTTTCCTTTCGTTTCGTCCCCCCCTCCTCCCCCACCATTCCCCCAGCCAGAGGCAGTACGCGGGGGACTAGTGCGGGTGTCAATAGCTCGGCCTAACTTGAATGTCTGGGCTGAATGTAAAGTTTTGCTACAGTCGCCAAAGTTTCCATCTCCTAAGCCCGCTAATGCCTACTTTCACCCAGTCGATTTTGTCCACACGTTATTGTAATAGCACATGGGAAATGGTTCATTCATTCGTCACTATATGCAAGAAGATGGAATTTAATTATGTTAAGAAATATATCCCGATTTAAAATTAGCATGCTACAAAAGTCTATTGATATGAATTGTTAAAATATCAGCATTAACGTTTTTAGAATTTTTAATCCTGACCGCATTTCAACTTTGGCCTGGAAAAGTTAGCCTACACCGATAACAATCCTTCGTCCCAGAATGTTCAACCTGATACTTCAGGCCTATCAATGGCGCGCTCTAGCACATCTTTGTAAGGGAGGGGTGGGCAACATTCGTCCCCCGGGCCACATGCGGCCTACAACATCATTGTCCTTGGTCCGCGGAAGCATTTAGTCCAAATTCAAACTACAAAAAAGATAGGCACTTTATCGAATTTATCATAATTTATGTTAAAAATCATTATTCTTTAACAATTTACAAACTCAAAACCAAGAATTTAGTGAAGGTAGGGTTCTATGTGCACGGCGGTGGTTACAGAGAACCAGCGCAGAGTCAAATAAACAGGCGGGCATTTAATAACTTAAATCCGAGATAATATAATGAGATACAATATTAATTGGTCGACTACTTTCGGACTAAAATCACTGGTACATTATTCCGATTACTCTATTTAGGTTTTTGGGCTTTTCCATATACGCTATAGTTGTATATAATCTGTCACATAGAATGCTGTTTTCAAAATGTACTATTGTTATGTACTAGCTGTACCCTGCAAAACCTTTGCATAGAGTTATATCTCCTTCGGCTTGATCGGTAGGCTGGGTAATTTTTTGGTTTCGGGCATACACGATTTTTTCATGGTTGTATTAATTCTTTACTTTCGATTTTACGCAGATCTAAAATCGCTTTTCTACATATTATATATAACATAACCAGAGTGATACCAAAAAAAATATATCGACTAAAAACAATATTATACTAAATACACGAGTAAAAAAACAAATAGGGGCTTACCATTGACTTGTAACAGTAGCTGGCGTACAGCTCCATGTTGATCTGACGGTTGACGCCAGCTTCGCTGTCCTGGTGGTAGTTCTGGCGGCACTGGCTGGGGTGAAGAGACATTTTTTACTTGGGGGGGGGGGGGTCGGTTGCCGGTAAAAGTGGTTTTTCTCTATTTAATCTAATCTGACAGTTCTATGCCGTGATGATGTTGAACAGGTCTTATGTCTCTTTTCGAAAAGTTCGACTGTATTGTATGGTAGATTGGAGTTTTGCCCGTACGCACACTGACGCAGCTAGACAAATGACCAAAGTTTTCCGCCCTCTGCCTGGGCTATTTATAAGCCACCGCAACCCCCATCCCCAATTGTTCGGTGGACAGGATTTCGTCATTTACAGCAGGTCATATGCTATCTCGTGATAGGAACGACATCTGAGGGGCTGACAAGGTTTTTGTATGAATGGAAGTCATCTGTTAAACTTAGTAGCTGATAAATAGGTCAAGACGATTTTTAAATATTACTTCGTGTCTAGGTATGGGGGGGGGGGGGAGTCGGCATAACAAGTGAAACTTTTTATCTGTTAGGTTAAAGGTCAGGGGTAATCTTTTTCTTTTCCTTTTGTATCCACTCACTTAACTGGAGATATGATAACAGAAGTGTGAGAATATTCCCTCACTTTGTTTGCGCAGAAACAGCAACAGATAAAGAGCAGTAGGTAAAAGTACATGTATGCATTACAAGACCCATCTGTCATCATCTCTGCCCGCTAGTCCAATTAGAAACCGTCCAGTCACTCACCCAGTCGACTTATTAACAGTCTGCCATTATTATTATGTGGTTCACTATGTCAGTACACCTTTACCAGTCCAGTCTTTCTGGGGAAAAAATGTATGTGAATAATCATTTACGTTTAATGTAATCCTGCATTTGATCTAAGCAGCACTTTCTATTTGGCCTCTGCAGCTCTGTTATATTTGTAGCTCAGTGGTTCCCAAACCGTGCTGCGAGTACATCTATTAGAAGCTCCGCAGCCATTCCAGGAAAATAAAAAAAAAATAAACACAATTGATACTTATCGCCATCAAATTGTGAAACGAAATGTAAGACAAGATGGCTCCGTTATATAAACCGATTATTAAACAAAAAAAAAGGGATCCCAAAGTTTAATAATTTGGGAGCCGCTGTCGCAGTTGATTGTCCACAGCAACATGAGCACTCGATGACCCCCCCCCCTATCCCGCAGACGATACAGGTAAAAGGATTGTGATGCGTGCCTGATAAAACACCGTGGACTTAGTCATGTGTCATTCTATGGTGTTTATACCAGGTGCACATACTATATTATTCACTGGCCAGCTGTACTGTATGGAACGGAAGATTTCTTTTGTTATTTTGGGTTCGGTCGTGAGGGGGGGTGGTGGTCATCTTGATAGTTGGCAGTTCAGAAATAAAAATGTCAGAGCCGACGTTTTTGTCAGATTTAGAAAATGATTTCAATGAAGTTTTGTTTGATTGCGATTTACGACGTTTGATATACTTCGATAAATTTGATCGTTTTGTACGTTTCAGAAATAGTACTGAAGAAACTTGATTTAAAATGACGGTAAAATTATTAAAAAAAAAACAACCTCAAATCACTTTATATGATGGGCTTACATTTTTATTTATTCGCTTGTGGAGCTATTTGTCGCGTCCTACTTTTGCTGTAATTGGTCAAACAATCATGGTGGCAGCGATCAGTGGTTGCTTCGTTTTTTTTTTTGTTGTTTTCAATAATTTCTTTGTTGACCACCGCGACATTTACAGAAGACGCAGTATAAGATCGTGAGTAAATTATCAAAGGGCACAAGAGACTTGACATCTTTCTGTGATGAAATCTTTCAATGAGTTTAACCCTTGCATTTTTCGTGAGATTTCATCATCGCTCATGTTTCTAGAAAGACTTAATACGTTTACAAAAAAAAAAAACCGGGATATTTTAGCCTTCCTATTTTCGTTTCTTTTTAATTTCATAGTAAGATTGTTGGAAATGGTTCCCCGAGAAATGGCGAAATATATAAAGTTTGCTTACACAGGAATGACAAACTGTTTGTCTGGCATTGCGAGATAGGGTTTTTTTTTTCAATGAAGGCACCACGGAAGACATTTGTTAGTGACTGGGTCGAATTAGAACCCTTGACCTATAGCAGACATGTAGGCTATTACAACCTGGGCGCCGCCGAGTGAACCTCCCCTCCCTCCCTTGTGATTGACTCTCAAATAATGTGTTTCAGTGACGCGTCTTACACTCTGGCCTCGACCACTGGGTACCTAAAGGGAAGGGGGACAGACGTTGCAAAGCCCAATTGACACACGAGTCAACGATGCATTATAATACTCGGGGGGGGGGGATAGGGGAGTTGTGAGCCCCATTGACATAGGTTATTTACTACCCCAGCAGTGCTTGTTGCTTCAGATGACTTGCCATTGAAGATAGGGGGGTGGGGGGGGGGTCTTCCTACTGCTATATAGTTACAAGCAGCTACGTCTATGTCTGGGCTTAAGAAACCCAAACAACTAATTTAAAAGTTTGTTCCAGTAGTAATGACATGTTCATTATAGGATAATGACGTTTACCCTAACGTGCATTACGTTGAACCATTCCAATAGTCACATGAAAATCGTGCCAAACATCTCACTTGGCTATCTGCACACATTTCTAATGTGTCCCTAGAATGACCAGAGTGTTTAAAAGCATTCTCAGGATCTGATAATGAAACACATTCTGACCATCGAGGCCGAGGTTCTCAGTATCTGTACAGGAATCTAGCCCTGTCCCTGGTTACCCCCTGACTGTCATGCATGGCCGCTGCAGGCATTCAGCCATTTGGGTCATCCTGTACTATTACCAGTTTATCTGTGCACTGACCCATGTATTTCCATCACTATTTACTTTGTTAACTGTATCTAACGTGATGGTCTGTTCCTATGACTTGTTTTATGACTATTATTGTTTATAATCTATGATGCTTTTGGCATTTGAGAAACCCATCAATAATCGCATATCACCTAACTTCCAATAAATCAATACACGTCCTGCCATAACATACTTTGCATGACTGTCCTCATTTGCGTGGATTCATTTGGACGCTATCTGTCAATCTGTGTAATCGTCCTGTCTTGATTCAAGGGCAGCCTGACATGGCGGTATAGTTTATTCCACCAAACCATCGAAGTGGACAAAATCCAGCAGAAATCTGCAGCGAAAAAATAAAATAAAAGACCAATTACAAAATAAAATGTCTGCTCTGTCCAAAACAAACTGACCGTCCAGCGGTGTAATTATTTACATTTCACGCTTCAGCTGCTGATTTTTTTTTAAAAATAATAAGGGTCATAAAAAAAAAAAACCATTATTTAAACAAAAAAATCCCAATTAAGACAACTTTGTGAACTTTCTGACGGCCGAGAACTGAGCAACAGCACATACACACACAAATCTCAGATAAAATGTTTTCCCCAAAATCTCCAGAAATCACAGAAGCGTTATTAAAAAAACGGCTATCATAATATTGGGAATGATGGAAGGAGTGGTATCGAATTCTGAATCAACTCGATTCTTCAAAGAAACAAGGGGTTGCGGGCCGATCCCACTTTATTATTATCCCCGCGCGATAATTGAGTCTATTTAGAAAGTCATTTGTCGAGTTACTGTCTGCGCCCGGGACCTTAGCGAGTTTCATTAACAGCCGAGGGAGAGAATATACAACAAGGGAGACATTGACAGAAATAGAATTGTGGGCGTTTTATTTTTTTTTTGTTTAACACCCATAACAATCCGGTTAACGGTTTTTCTCTTTTTTTTTTTTAGTTTTAGTTCAGTGAAGTTAGTCTGAAAAATGTCAGTCCAGATCTTTGTGTCAGCTGGCCATTAGTGTTGTTTTAATTAGTTGATTACGATATTGTTAATCTGCTTCTGGCGACGGCTATGATAATGTGTTTATATTCCAAGAAGCGCCGTCCTGATGTTTCGTCACACCCATGTAGATCGTCCCACTCTCTCCCCCCCACATGACTACAGGGGCCCTATGCTGATTAATTAATTAATTGTATGTGTATCTTTGCTAAGTGGAGCGGTTCCCAAAGTGAAGGTGGCGGACGAATTTCAGGTGGGTCGCCACAAAATTTAAATCTATAATTTAAAAAGGTGGAGGATCAATGTATGCATTGCTAAAACTTTCAGTTTCTAAATGTTTACACAAATAGACGAGACCGTAAACCTTTAAAAAAAAAAAAGTTGAGTGTTTTTAATGATTTGTTCTGCCAACATGTAATAGTGCGAGTGATTCAACTCGTAATCTGAATCTGATAAAATCGCTACTCTCCCCCACCCATCCCACCCCACACAACCGCTGACCTGACAGTGTCACACTTGAGGAGGTTATACATTGAAATAAACATCCAGAGATTGGTTTCTTTATATTCTTGTTTGTCAATTCCATCATTCTCTGTTTGATGTTAGACCGACACCCTTTTTTTCCAACTGGTTCAAACATCTTCGGTGGTTTTATGGTTTTCATAAAGAGCGGCCAGGATTCCATTCTGTCCATTGATATATGTCGTGGTGGTTAGTGACCTAGTGTAAAAAAAAAATGTTTACCCTCTGGGAGTTGAGTTGGAAAGTGCTAGCTGTACCCTGCGGGGAGGGAGGGAGGGGGGTCAGGCACATCATATCACCATACAGGGACGTCGTGGTTGGATAAACTAGATGCATTCAATTATACCAGCCACCTCTTGAGGCCCAACAACTCCTTAGTTCTGGGGGATCTTAAACTTTGGTTAGAATATTAATTATGTTGGTGGCGACAATGGATCGAGAATCTCTTTGGTCACATTGACAACCCTATATCCCCATGTTTTTCAAAGTCTAAAATTCGTTTTACTTGCTAAATAAAAAAAGGTGTGGGGGGGGGGGGGAATATGACGCAGTCATTCTCTATTTTTGTCGTAGTTTTTCCGTACAATTAGGTCATGAGATCAAAACAGTTTTTCAGGTGTCTCGCGAAAACAAAGCAGTACTCAAAGCAGTACTCAAAGTAGTACTCAAAGTGGTACTCAAAGTGGTACTCAAAGTGGTACTCAAAGTGGTACTCAAAGCGGTACTCAAAGCGGTACTCAAAGTGGTTCGCGAAGCATAAAAGTTTGAGGACCCCCTGTCCTGCGTCATTAATTAGGCTGCATGCCCTTTCTTTTGTTTTCTGCCTCGCTCTTAAATAATTAAACACGACGTAATGGTCTCATCATAATACCCCAAAGTGTGGACGCGAGAAATCGAACCCACCGAACCAATCCACTCTCCTGGCTGTTAATTGTTCTCACTTCCGGATGCGCTTTTTTCGCCCAGGAAAAAGAGTATCGAATACGGCAGTGAAATGGAGACCGATACCTGCAGCTTGAGAGTGTGTAGCCCATTGCAACGGAAGCGTGAACTCAAGTCTTTTTAATTACAAACCGTTTATCTCTGGACAGATCGATGCTATGTCGCAGTTGAAACCTTTTTCCAAAGTAATGGAGCTGCAATCTGTCCACGTAAAATTCTTTTGAACTGGTAATGAACTATTTCATTTGGTGAGTTTCTTAATAAATCTTGGTGAAACTACGTGCTGCAGTATTTCGCACCAAATGAACGGGCTATTGAACGTACAAGGTGTATATATAATATATAAGCCCCTTATGAGCCCTGAAGCCCGGCCCTCAGAGGTCCTATCGCGAAATGAACTTTTGATGTACACATGGCAGGCCAAGACCTACAAAATGATATATACATCATGGGTCTAAGACTTATAGTTGCTGAGATATAGCGCTCCTTTATTAATATAGCTTATATAGTAAAAAACGGTACTAAGGCCCCTTTTACGGCTCTGAGAGGTCAGATCGCGAAATGGAAAAAGTCATTTCTTGGCAGGCCAAGACCTACAAAATGATATATACATCATGGCTCTAGGACTTATGGTTGTTGAGATCTAGGGTGGTGACGGACAGACAGACAGACAAAACGGGGACAATAGAGCATTTTTTTTCGAAAATGCTCTAATGAAATAATTACAGAAGTAGATACTAAAGTAATTAATCACATTCAGAGAAAGTTTCATGTCCGTGGCAGCTGGAGAAAATGTCTTCCTCGACAGAATGTTGTATTTATGAATTATTTTGTTGTTGTTGTTGCGGGAGCTCTTTAGGGCGAATCAGGTGGTTAATTTATCATCAGCGGAATGTTAAAAAAAAATAACGCAAGAGTACAGACGTGAAAATCAAAACAAAACGAAAACAGGAGTAAAAAGCAAATAAACATAAACAAGAGTTTGATGACACAGCGGACCAAGTCTTGACCCCATTAGATATGTCATTATCTACAGGTTGACTTTGTGTGTTTAATTTTAACCGTGTCTGGTCAGTTCCCAGAGGTTGAACCCGATGTGAAGATGATAACTGTGAGTACTCTATGCTGGACTTTTAAAAAAACCCATGTCCAAGAAGTAGTTCCTAAATAGGTCATCAATACCCGAGTTTTGTTGTTTGGACCAGAGGATAAAACAAGGGGACATTTATTTTTTTTTTAAAGTTTAAAAAAAAAAATCACGTAAAAGTGAATAAAATGAATCAACCGTTACCTGCAATAATCAGATCCGGTCATAGAATTTTGGAGCCCACATGAAATAAAAAAGTGATTGTCTTTTTTATGTAGTGTGGGCGTGACACAAGCTCAGGGTCAGGGAATTGAAGTCTCCGGATGATTCGTAGTAATAATGAGAAAGTTGGGTTAGCCTAATGGCCTGACTGTAGGGGCAGATGAAGTTTAAAATTCATCTATTTCTGTAACCAAGGCATTTGAAGGGATCGTGTGGTTCGGACAACGCCCAGCCGCCATTACTTCACCATCTAATGTTAGGCACCCATTTAAAGTTCGGCGGACTCGGGGGGGGGGGGGGAATTACACCAAATTTCACCTGGGAAAATTCCCTTAATTCTCACCGATGATCGAACCCGGGACTCTCATATCGACAGTCAAGTGCGCTACGGCACTCCGCCTCACGTATGAAAACATTCGTACAATAGTTTGATAATTGTCGTATTTTGCACATGCCTAATAGTTAACTGTACAGCTCATCATGGTTTTGAATTATTCCATTAGGGCTGTATATATATATATATATATATGTATAAAAACAGGAAACCCACTTTTGACATTGTGCTGGTCTCACCTATTCCGCCTTTTGCCCAAGAATGAAAAAAGAAAATAAACAATTTTAATGATGCGTGCCTATGGTTACCTGGGTCGATTCACTCGCTTGTCTTAAAATCAGCTAAATGCAAAGATTTGCACTGTAAGCTGGCAAAACAAATGATTTAAAAAAAAAGTTCTTGAATTTCATGTTGACAATGTTTATATTTAGATGTCGATGTTTGTTGACAAGCTAAGATTGAAACTTGAAAAAAACCTAAAAAAAAATGTAAACAGATGACATTAATTTTTTTTTTTTTTTGCAATTCCGTTGAGCTGGTTTTATGCCCTTAAGCCTAAAGTAAACATGCACCGTTCGACCCAAGCAGAACCATTAGGTAACAATAATAATGGCTATTATTTTGCCGATTGTATTGGTCACTTCTTATCCAGCATGGTCGTCCATTCAGCCGTGACCGCAATATTCACCCTGGGCAAGATCGCTGTGCTGGGGGTAGGGGTGGGGGGGGGGGGTGTCTTTGTTTCCCAAGTTGAAGAACAATTTCTCTGTCGGTTAGGTCTCTGCTGTTATAATCGTAGTTTTTTTTTTCAATGTTTTACATGTTGACCCACTTAGAGACTCATAGTGACCCACTTAGAGACTCATAGTGACCCACTTAGAGACTCATAGTGACCCACTTAGAGAATCACTAGATCAATGTTGTTGTTTTTTTCATACTATCGACATAGTTTACTATAAATTTTATTTTTACTTCTTTTAAGAGTGTATTTCAACATTATATTTTTGGTTGTCCGTTACACTAACTTACAGATTTTATGTTATTATTGATTGACCGTTACACTAACGTACAGATGTGTTATTATTGATTAAAAGCTATCCATGTGACATCGTCGAAAGTTACTTACCGTAATGTTATTGACTTAATGATGTCTGATAGGCGACATCACCATTGCCCGTGTTGCACACTCCAACTCCCCGACACACACACACACCACCCCTTCCCACTTTCATGGTTATGGTGGTAATTAAGATACAGTATAAACATTGGGAATATATATATATATATATATATATATCACAATTTTAAAGTTGCTTATAGATTGATACCACAACAGAATTAGACCAAACAGTCAGGAAGAAACATGAGTTGGTATGTTGTTGGATGGGTGGGTTGATGGATTAGATGGTAATTGGATATGCATATATGTAGTAGTATGATGTATCGACTGCACATGAAATAGATAGATCAGTAGATATTTATTAACTTTTTTTTTATGTTTCAAATTTATGTAGAAAAAGACACGCCAACTTTAAAACGCTGATGTTTTGCATTCTTTGACTTGTTGACAGTTTGACACTGAATTGAAATGTATCTATCTATATATTTATCTATATATATGGATCTGTATATCTATCTGTTTGTCTGTCTCTCTATCTATCAATATGCATACATATTTTTTTTTTCGCATCTGGCATAAATGTTAGTGAACTAGAGACATTACTGAACGAAGAGTCACAGCGTTTGGCACGAAGGTTCTTTACTACAGTTAGAAAGTTTTTAGCTTATTAGATTTCCTTTTTAGTTTCTAGGATTAGGCTATTTTTTTTAAATGAATCGACAAACCCTTTACATTCCTTTTTTTTTTTTTTGAGACGACCTTTATAACCTTTGAACTGGTAACTTCTTAATTGTAATCAATGATAAGGGGAGTTAAAAGCCATGAAACTTGTTATTTTGTTCCAATAATGAAATTTCAAATAATCGTTTTTAGTTTATATATTTCACTATTATGTGGAGTGGTCATTAGACTTTTAAAGCTGTGAGTTTATAGTTCAAAATAAATTAGAAAACTGAAGAGATTTATCTCAAAAAAAAAATAATAATAAATACATTTCAGTTCATTTTCCTTTACATCAGAATGAACAAATTGTGCGAATTTATATTTCAATAAGATTTAATGACTTTATTAAAAAAAATGTACAAACTTAATCTCTGAGACACTTTTAGTTATGTATGTTTAATATTCTTTCTTTTCTTTTCTGTCTTTGGCTCTACAGCCCATTTAGGTCTAGCAGGTGTAACTGAACATCATACTCTGGTATCAAGTGATAGTCATAGAATTAATCCGAGTAAGCACATACACACAATTAATTTGTGTTTTTGTTGCTGCTTTTTTCTTCTTCCTTTGGCTATACAGCCCATTTAGGGCCATGCCTACCATACTACTCTACAGCCCATTTAGGGCCCTGGCCTGCCATATTACTCTGCTTCTCTTTTCCCGATCCATGGTCATTTTCCTCCTCTGTCTCACTCCTATGGCTTTTTAATATCTTTCTCCACCTCCTCTAACCATCTGCTCCTTGGTCTTCCCTTAGGCCTTTTCTCATTGGGTGTTGCCTTATATATTGCTTTTGAGCCTCTGTTGTTTTCCATTCTTTCTATGTGCCCTACCCACCTCAATCTATTCATTTTAATTTCAGCTGTTTAATATGACGAAATATAATATGGGGAAGTCATAGACTGTAGATCATATATTTTTCTCTAAATTTAGCGTTTTGGGTCGATCTATGTAAGTAATATTTAAGTCAAGTTTGACTATTTGCCCCAGGGCCGAACCCATGGGAGGAACGTGGCCTTATTCTCTAGACATTTATAGTTCCTTCATTCACTAGACATTTATAGTTCCTACATTCACTAAACATGTATAGTTCCTACATTCACTAAACATTTATAGTTCCT
>JAGDYQ010000024.1:7251594-7269392 GCA_021962125.1 Bulinus truncatus
TGTTACCCCAGTAACAGGTCAAACAAACAAAAAAAGCTCACATCTCAGTGTAAGAATACAAACATACAATAAATGAGACACCAATTGCAAAGCGAGCCAGCGTATCAGGATTGGTCTGAGAACGGCATTCCGGTTTTTTTTTAGTGGAGCAAAAAATTTTTTTACTTAAACCGCGTTAAACAAATGTATTAATATTTGGTGACCTAAAGTAATTAAATTAAATTCTAAAAAAAGGCCCGTCAGGAGCCGCACTGAATTTCAACGAAGAGCCGCATTGAATTTCAACGAAGAGCCGCGCTGAATTTCAAAGAAGAGCTGCACGTGTCGTGGTCTTTACCAACCCTGTTCCTACTCAATGCAAAGGTGTGAGCTCTGTCAGCCAATCATAATAATACAGGCCACGTAAACAACGTTACAAATGACGGAACTGTACAAGAGACCCTGAGTCATGATCCCAGCAGTGAATGCTGAATCTTCATCTTTTTTTTTTTTTCAAAAACAACAAAAACTGTTCTAAGACAATGCAACGACTACTTGGAAAGAACGCGATGTAGTTATAGTGAAGGCTGCTATGGACGCGGGGAGGGAGAGGAGGGAAGGTTAGCCGGAGAGGTGATGACTTTAATCTCTGGAATTGTGGATACTTGGTCAATGATGACAATGATGCCATTAAAATGGAAGGAGGTTGGATGGGGCGAGGGGGAGGGGGGTCGGTAAGCGGGAACGAGTGAGCGACATTACATAAACACAGACATATGCCGATAGAGATGCCAACACTGCGACACCCCCCCACACACACACACACGCACACACTAACACACATACATCCACATTCTTAAAGAAACAAAAAGTCACTCCGCAGAGAACAGCAAAAGAAATACCGAAAGATTTTTTTAAGGGAAAATGCAGATTTAAAAAAAAAAAACCTGCAGTATTGTTTCATATTTTATCGATCTACAAGTCTTTCTTGTATTCCCATCCATCTTCTAATCCATATATTTTAACTCTTTTCATTTCAATTCACCGATCGTCTATGTCTAGAGCACTCTATCTGTCTTTCTATTCTATTGAGGTATCGACATGTCCGTTCATCAAGCTATTAAAGTATGTATCTCATGCGTCTTTGTCTATACATATTAGTATGTATCTGTCTATCAGTCTCATCCACCCCGGCTGTCTACCTGCTGTCACTGAAGTGTCACAACTTTTTTTAATGATTTTTTTTAAACCACTGGGATTATATCATGTGCATTTGTTTTTATCTATCATCTGTCTATCTATGTCAGTCTAATCAATCTATGTCTGGGTAATCTATCCATCTGTCTATGTCTATCCATCTATCTAGCTATGTCTATTTATCCATCTAGCTATGTCTATCTATCTATCTATCTATCTATCTAACTATCTATCTATCTATGCCTATCATCTATCCATCTATCTAAGTTTTTTGTCTAATCTAACTATCTAAGCTATGTCTTGTTATCTATTATCTTAATCAGCAGTAAAGATCCTCAACACTTCCCTCCCTTTCCACCAATTATTCAGCTGGTAAAACAAATCAAAGCTTACCCTCGCTTGCTGCAGTTAACTTAGCTAAATGAAAACTGTAATGTTAATAGGTCAGGTGAGCTACAGTATAAAGTGAGCTACAGATTGATAGATAAATTATTCAAATGATAATGGACGAAACACTAGATAGTACATTTATATTTCAAAGAATCCGGACATATAGCATTTACGTAACGATAATAGCATTTAGGCACCATATATAATATATTTTCTTAACATTTAGCTGTAAGTCTGGGGTCATAAATAAACAAGTCTGGTCGTTAAGTAAAAAAACAAAACAAACCAAAACCAACAACAGACTGGCGAGATTAAAACCCGCACAGTGGGGAATATCATTCAACAGACATGAACAGAAGACACTGAGATCATACCCAAAGTTCTCGGTCATACTTTAGCCAGAAAACATGAAGTAATGAAGTAAAACTGAACCTCTCTCCTGACGCCCGTACCAGTGTAACAACTACACTGACATTACCGACTGTCGTTCTTTCTACGTCTCCTTGACAATCGGCGTTCGCAATGGCCGTAAGAAGAACCACTGCGGACAAAAGAAGCCGTAGACTCTGTGACCTCGAACCGGTTGCCTTCACTATGCCGTGGACCCGGGACTGGATCACAGCTCAAAGATAAAAACTCATCTCCCCCAACAAATGTAGATCCACTAATGCCATTATACTATTGTGACCCGTGACACATGATTATCTACCAGTAAATAGTAACATTGATAGCGATTCTTACCAGGGTATCTAAAAGATTTCTGACATCAAACTAATAAGGATGCAACTACTAATACATGCTAAATGGCTGTTATGGTGATAACTGTTTTAAATTGGGAAGGGGGTACACATTATTCGGATCAATACGTCCAGATTATGCATGCCGCCTCAATATTATTCTTCGGTCTGGCCATTGATTTAACCCACAAAATAACACGAGGGGGGGGGCGAAAGCCCACGGAGGTTTTATGAAGACACAATCATCCTTTCTATTAATTGATAATTTGTAGATTACGTCAATAAATGTGTTTCTAAATTGAATAAACGGAATAACTTAGTATGTTACTTCTTATGTTACTTGTGTAGTGTATATAAATGTACCATAAATATGAAGGTTGAGTGGCGCTTTCGTATATTCATGCTGCATCACGACCTGCATAACGGTGGTTATGCGGGTTTGACCTCCCGGAGAATCTTCAGTCACTTATAAATGTCTCCTGTGGTGCCTCACGACCAAAGCCCTATCGGCTATGGTGTTGATGAAATAAGGGCACTGCTAAAAACCACCCCATCGTTTATAGGATCTAAGGGGATGAATATATGCATCTTTGCCAAGTCAAACGTATTCATGTTTATTTGTCTGAACTCAAAATGTCTACCCTCTTTCAATACAAAGTCTCTATATATTGCGGGACGAATGGTCGAGCGTATTGCTCTGACTGTCAACCTGAGGGTCATTGTCTGATCTCTGGTGAGGACCAAGGAAATTTTCAGAAGCCTTGGTTTAAGCCCCCTGACGATATCTCCCGTGATGCCTCCATGGCCATTGACCATCTTAACGTGTGTGGGAAGGCACCATAAAAACCATCCCGAAGGGGCGGGTTTATAGGATCTAAGAGACTCCATCTCATCCTGCATATATTGTCGGCAAAGAAAACGTAGTTTAGCTTCATCTGGCTCCTAACCCACTATACAATCAATAAGGTCTAAAGATTTACTCACGAGTATGAGGTCCCAAAACTCTACATAGCGTAGGTACAAAAGCATCTTAATACTTCGAGTACAAGTTTACTTTACATATATATTCATCCACCCTCTATCTATTGAAAAAGATCTGAGACGTTGATTAACATTATTGTCTTACTGTTGGTAGCCAACATCATACTCCGAAGTTTGAAAACAAAGAAAGACATTTTTTTTAGAAATTTTAGAACTAAACCGTGTTTTTTTAGGTGAGTTGGCCGGTGGGTGGGGAGGTGGAGAGAGATGCAAGATGGTCAGATGGAACTGAGATAAAAGTGGTAATCAAACCGTTCGATTGTTCGGGAAAGTTTGGTAGATTAACTATAGTTCGAGGTAGTTCTCAGAATAGCCTCGCATCAAGCCACAATCCCGACAAAAGTTACACAACCGAGGAAATCATCTTCCGGTCAATCGAACGTTGTTTTTTTTTTTTCTTTCAGAGCTATGAATACTGTTTTTTTCACATTTTAGGTTTTCATAAATACTGGGTTTTTTTTACTTAGGAGCTAAGAAAACCGCCGCTGGTTTTTTTTTACTTTCAGAAATATAAATGCTAGTTTTTTTTTTTACTTTCAGAGGCTATGAACGCTGGGGTTTTTTTTATTTTTAGGCGCTATAAAATACTGGGGCTTTTTACCTTCTGAGCTATAAATGGCCGCCAGTTTTTTTTTTTTACTTTCGGAGCTGGTAAATGCCAGTTTTTTTTCTTTTTCCAGAGCTATAAATACTGCGGGTTTTTTTCATTAAGGGACCAAACAATATTTCATCACCGCCCCCCACCCACTTCCTTTTTTTAACAACGGTAACAGGCGCTTTTAATTCCTCAGTGCTAAGTTGACAACATTTTTGATGCAGCTCTATTTTTTGATCTTGTGTTGTTAAACATGCATGATGAAATATATTTCTCTGCAGTGTATTTTTTCCCTTCTTCTGGATTACGGAGCTTTGAGGAATAACATGAATAAGAATGAGAGAGAGAGAGAGAAAGGAGAGATAGAGACTAGACAGAAAAAAAATTGACACAATTCCATCCATTTCAATGAATCTATTCAAATTCTGTAAACAGACCTTGATTGACACCTGAGAAAACATCCATTTTACCTGGTGTGGAAGAGGTGAGTGAATTACTCTGGGAAATCATAAAAATATATTTGATCCTGAGAATGAATGACCGGGTATTGTACGTAACGTCGAGGTATACATAGAACTCGGCTCAAGGGGGTTGCAAGTGTAGATGTGGGAATAAGAGGTAAGAGCTTGTTGTTGTTGCTGTTTTTGGATTTCTTTGCATTTCTTTTATCAGGCAACACCCTCTCTGTGTTTAAAAAGCAATAACATGTCAAGCTTTACGTCGCGCTGAAACGTCCCACTCTAAATTAAATTATTTATATATATATATATATATATATATATATATATATATATATATATATATATATATATATATATCTTATGTATTGATTTAATGTCTGTCTGTCTGTCTGTCTGTTCTACACTTATACAACTCAAGATCCAGACAACCAAATAATGTGAAATTTGTTACACATACACATAATTACATGAGGAAGGTTATAGGACAGGGTTTCGCTTCATCTCGATGTGTAGTTTAATTGTAATTAATTTTTTTTTATTTTAGTATTTTACTATATTAAAGTAATCTCGAAGGCGTCATAAATAAAATTCCTCTGTGACGTCATTTCCCAAATAGAACTTGCGCGCATAACCTATTAAAAATTGAGATTATGTCTGTGTGGCTCAACTAGCACAGCTCGGTTACTCCACTTTGCCGATGACTCAAATTTAGCTGACTATGTGTGGGGTTCACAAATTCTGAACAGTGAAATTTTTTTTTTTTCAGAATAATCTCTATACTTATAAGACGCATTTGTTGTCTAACTGTCTGTCTGTCAGTCTGTTTTCTGTCCCAGAGAGAGAGAGGGAGGGAAAGAGAGAAAGAGACACAGGAGGGGGGCAGGTGGGGAGAGAGAGGAATGAGGAGGGTAAAAAGGGAGGGAGGGGGAGAGAGGGAGATTGGGGAGAGGGAGGGAGAGAGAGGGAGAGAGGGGAGGGAGAGAGAAAGGGAGGAAGGAAGGAAAGAGAAAGGAACGAAGGGGAGAGAGGGGGTGAGGGAGGGAGAGAGAGGGGAGGGGAGGGAGAGAGGAGGGTGGGAGAGGGGGAGGGAGAGAGAAAGAGTGAGGGGAAGGGCAGGGAGAGAGAGAGGGAATGAGGGAGGGAGGAAGGGGGAGAGAGGGGGAGGGAGAGAGAGGTGGAGAGGGGAGGGAGGGGAAAGGGAGGGAGGGAGAGAGGGGTTTGGGAGGGAGAGAGAGGAAGGGAAGGGAGAGAGGGAGAGAGAGGATGGGAGTAATGTGAGGAAGAGATAAAGAAAGAGAGGGGGCAGGGAGGGAGAGAGAGGGAAGGAGGAAGGGAGAGAGGGGGAGGGAGGGGGGAGGGGACAGGGGGAGAGAAGGGAGGGGGAGAGGGGGGGAGAGAGAGGGGAGAGGGGAGAGGGAGGGGGAGAGAGATGGGAGAGAGAGGGAGGGAGGGAAAGGGGAGGGAAAGGGAGAGAGAGAGAGGGGGTAAAAAAGGGAGAGGAAGGGGAGGGATGGAGAAAGGGAGGGAGGGAAAGGGAGAGAGAGAGGAGTAAAGAGGGGAGAGGGAGGGAGAGGGAAGGGAGAGAGGGGGAGGGAGAAAACAAAAGGTAACAGAAAACCTATTTTAAATCCCTGGGCAAAGCCGGGTACTTGCAACTAGTATACATCTATACTTATAAGACGACATTTGTTGTCTGTCTATCCGTCTACTCTGTTCCCTTATAACTCAAGATCCAGACAAACAAATAACGTGAAATTTGTTACACATACACATAATGTAGATGGGGAAGGCTTATAGGACAGGTTTCGCTTCATCTCGATGGGTAGTTTAATTGTAATTAATTTTTTTTTTATTTTAGCATTTTACTATATTAAAGTAATCCGGACGTGCCACAAATAAAATTCCTCTGTGACGTCATTTCCCCGATAATCGAATAGAACTTGCGCGCTGCGTGCTGTATTGTGCCTTTGTGATGCAAAGAATTGTTGTTTTTTCATGCTCTCTGATATGCACAGTTTTAGGAAGGTAAAGGAATGAAGAAGGATTTTAGAAGAAGTGTGAAACCATAATATTTAGTATATATATATACATATAGAGAGAGAGGGGGGGCAGGGGGAGAGAAAGGAAGGGGAGGGAGAGAGAGGGTAGGGAGGGAGAGAGAGGGTAGGAGAGAGGGAGGGAGATAAAGAGTGAGGGGGGCAGGGAGGGAGAGAGAGGGAATGAGGGAGGGAGGAAGGGGGAGAGAGAGGGGGGAGGGAGGGTGGAAAGGGGAGGGAGGGAGAAAGGAGGGAGAGAAGGGTTAGGGAGGGAGAGAGAGGGGAGGGAAGGAGAGAGGGAGAGGATGGGAGAAATGGAAGGAAGAGATAAAGAGAAAGAGGGGGCAGCGAGGGAGAGAGAGGGAAGGGGAGGAGGGAGGGAGGAGTGGACGGGGGGGGAGAGAAGGAGGGGGGAGAGGAGAGAGGGGATGGGAGAGGGACGGAGAGAGATGGGAGGAGAGGGAGGGAGAGGGAGGGAGGGAGAGAGTGGGAGGGAGGGAAAGGGAGAGAGAGGGTGGGAAGGAGAGAGAGAAGGAGAGAGGGGGTAGGGAGAAAAACAGAAGGTAAACGGAAAACCTTATTTTAAACCTCCGGGCAGTGCCTGGGTATTTGCAACTAGTAAAAGTTATTTATAATGTTCTCGTGCATATGGTTGTCTTTCAATGGGTGCGTGTGGTGCATTGCTTGGCAATGTAATTTAAATAATGGTAACAAAAATAACCATCTTGAAAACATAAACAGTGAAATGAACAAAATCAAATGTCGTTTATGATACGCTTTTTTTATTATTAATTTTTTTTATAATGAGGAGTCTAGCGGGTAGACATTTTTTTTTGAAGTTGGTCGGTTCTGAATTCTGCAATCAATATGTTAGTGGCATACGATGATGTTTCCCAACGCTCTCAGGGTGAGGTGATGGTGTGGATGGGGTGGGGTGGGGAGGAACAATTTAACTAATGGGCAATCTTGAGCAATATTTAGGAAAGTTACTAAGAAATTCTACTAAATATATGGACATTAATTAAGAAATTATCTGATGATGTTCCTTAAGGACATCACTCATGTAGAGTAGTCTCTTGACTGGGACATGGTACACAGGCAAAAACACACACACACACACAAGCTTGAGAGTGTAAGCGTGCCTGGAGAGTGTGCGTGTCTTGGAGAGTGCAAGGTGTCTTGGAGAGTGTGGTGGTCTTGGAGAGTGTGCGTGTCTTTGAGAGTGTGCGTGTCTTGGAGAGGGCGGTGTCTTGGAGAGTGGGCGTGTCTTGGAGAGTGTGCGTGTCTTGAGAGTGTGCGTGTCTTGGAGAGTGTGCGTGTCTTGGAGAGGGTGCGTGTCTTGGAGAGTGTGCTGTCTTGGAGAGTGTGCGTGTCTTGGAGAGGAGTGTGTCTTGGAGAGTGGGCGTGTCCTGGAGTGTGCGTGTCTTGGAGAGTGTACGTGTCTTGGGGGAGTGTACGGTTCGTTTGGCTGTTTGTTATTTTTTGTCACGTGATTGGGGATTTAATCTTTTTTATATAAGTGAAAATAACAAAAAGACAAAGTAAAAACAGGGTCTAATAGAGTTGTCTCGCATGTTGACAAAATGGTCACTTTCTAGAGTGGCGTGCATGATTATATCAACAAAAATAAAAAGGTTAAACTGCGAAAAAATAGTCGAGTTGGAAATGTGTATGTGGAGGTGGGGGAAAGGGGGGGAGATTGACAATAAACAATAAACTGTTAAATAATTAGATAACTATATTAAAAAAAAAAACTAAATCATGTGACAACATTTGAACATTTTCTGCCGTCCACAAACAGCTATCTTGAATAAAGCAAAAAAAAACAATGAACAAAAAAATGTACCGCTTTACTCTAAAAGGCTCAAAATCAAATGTAGAGTTTATATCCGCCTTACAGATGATATAGGTATATGAGTTGGGAAGTCAACTTTTTGTATCCGTTTTCAGATAATTTTATTAAAATTTCTGTGTCTGGACGTTCGGAGCGTAGACACCTGACAAAAGAATGGATATCAGAAGAACAAAAAAAAAATATAAATAACCTGCCAGACTGGTGACCGGTGAAAGAAGACATTACATCACTTCCGTCAAGAGAATGTCCAGTCGGTCGACAGAATGCTTGAGAGCCTGAGAAATGGAAAGTAAAATAGCCGCAGTTCATCGCTCAGGTAGAATACATGAAACATTAATGAGTGAAAAAAAAAAAAGACGGGAAAGGGGGAGGGGTAACCTCAAGATCCATATAATGACGTTCGTAATTTTTTCAGTCAACATAATTTCTATAAATATTTTATGTGATCTAAACCTGGGAATTATTATTATTATTTATTTCTTACCTTTTTTTTTTTTAGCTCATTTTAATTAAAGTAATGTTTTTTAAAATTATTTTACGTTTATAAAATAAAATATTTTTTTGTTATATAAGTTTATATATTTGAATAAATGTAACCAACCCCCCCCCAACCCCCACTAAAACTAATTCAACAAATAACGGAAACTACAAGGCAGTGGCCTGGGTCTTGTTAAGAGGACACACACACACTCCCCAGCCACAACAGGAAGTCATATTGACCAGACATTATTATGAATGACCCGTTTCCCGTCAAGGCCGACAGCCACACAAACATCGGGTTACAATTTATCATCCATATTATGACCCCCCCCCCACTGTTCAATGACACAATATTAGTCCGACCCTCCAGGATCTTAACTTTTATTTCTAAGAGTTATTGTCGCGCCTGTAATTATATTGTGGCAGCGTGCGTGTGTAGAGTAACACAACACACAGGCGAAACTCACACAGGGCGAAGTAGCCCAGGGGTCAAACACGTGACCCTTTTGATTCGACCCTGCATACCGTTCTGTTGCACATCAATGGTTTCCAAACAAGTTCATTTTTAAAAATCCATCCATCTGCTTTTCATTTGGGCCTTTATTCTGAATTCAGGATTCCAAGAAACCAAATATACCCCCTCCCTCTCCCCCCCCCCCCCCTTCTTACATGAATAAAAGTTTCTTTTTTATTTTAAATTAAAGTGCTAACTAAGTCTGAAGATTTTTATAATGTGTCACCTGATGACGACTGAACTGTAATAATATAAGTGGAAAAAAAAAAGGAAAAAATATGTCTTAGGTCAGCAGTTTAAATATTGTTTTTAAGTTTTTCTGTTCCAGAGTAGGCCGATATAACTCCAAAAAAAAAAAAGCACAAAGTAAAACACAACAAGAACAACAATCCCTAATTCTGATACAAGTCACAGAGTGCTGCCCCTTTGAAGCGATTCCATTTCTCTCCGCAATTTGAACCAAGATCATTGTTAAGGTTGGGATGGCCACCAATCGCTATTCCAATTAGCCTCCTGTTTTCAGAAGATCCATCGTTCACATTGAGGTCATCAATTCACTAGAGGACACGCCCTGTAATTTTCTATCAACTGGAGCCACTTATTGAAGGAAAGAAAGAAAGAAAGAGAGAGAGAGAGAGAGAGAGAGAGAGAGAGAGAGAGAGAGAGAGAGAGAGAGAGAACACAATCCTTCTGAGAAAAAAGTATTTTTGATGACATGTGTATTATTACTAACAACATCTATGGCGTTTTTTTTTTCTTCAACAGTATAGCGCAGTTACGGCACGCGGCCCAACTACGACTCGCCAGGTTGCTATTTTTTTTAATCCAGGCCCGCGTTCCTCTATGCACATTCAAATAATGTGACGTTTACAATATTGTGTATTGTTTCATGCAAACACTCCATCTCATCTTTTACTGTCCTCAGAGATCAGATCGCTGCAAATGGAAAAAGTCATTTCTGGCTGGCCAAGACCTACATAATGATATACACTCATGGGTCTAGGACTTATGAAGTTGTTGAGATCTAGGGTGATGTGTAGACAGACAGACAAAACGGGGACAAAAAATCAGCAAAAAAGTAAGTAAATCTTTCGTCTTCGTTGTCAGTGCTCCAATTTTATAGCTGGGTTTTTTTCAACTTAACGTAAATCCCAATAGAAAACAGTAAAAAAAGGTTTTTCTACATCATTCGGTTACCAGACCCCGGATTATAACGATGCCTGGCGAGTGTTGTTGTTGTTGTTGTTGTCAAGTACAAGGGCACTAAGCAGCCTGCGCTATAAAATAAACAGATCGCCATGAGTGGTTCTCATTGGATTTTAGCGGGACGCTAAATAGAAAATGCAACAATTACTGAATTTTATTTTAACTTTCTTTCAGGTGGGTCGCGAAACGCAAATTAATGTTTGGCAGGTCGGGAAGCGCAAAAAAAAAAAAATTGAGTACCACTAATTTAAAGCAACAAGTTGGATTGACGACTTTAAAAATAATATTTTTTTTTTGGGTCCTAAATGAAAAGCTAAGTATGGGTATGCACACATTTTGGGCGGGTGTTCTGATCGGAAACATCTAAACCAACTATTCATGGCGGGGAGGTAGAGTTGTTTAACAGTACATAAAGTAAATCAACTTCTACTGGTGACTGGGTAAAAAACACGCTCTACAATAAATGACCGGATGAACTATAGGAAAGACGTAATCGCAGTTATAGGGGAATAGTCTGAAGGCACAAAACCGAAAACTGGCCCGAAATTTTAAAAAAGAATCCAAACAACGAAATTTTTTTATTGTAACAGAAGGACAAAAGAAATGTAGTAGCTAAACTGAGTTATTCGGGTGGATTAATTAATATCTAAATTCGGATAGATTATGACTTACAATGAATATGTAATTGCAAGCCTGTACAAATCTTCAAACTTTTTTTGTACAACCGCAAAAATGTCAGCTGATCTACTATTTTTTTTTTATTTATGTGGACTCTAAGTAAGGTAAAGTTTTACCATTAACTGAACTGTTCCATCTTTTTTTATCGATTCACATGTACCACCTACACATCAACAATCCAAATAAACGTGTAGACAGTGCTAGTAAATATACAGTGACTTCAGACATTTAATTTCAATATTCACACATAGTATTTGTTTTGTTTGTTTGGTTCTTTTCCGCTCATGTTACTTTTAAACATTTTTTATCCCAACGGATATTTCAACGGGTGCCGGGCCAAGAATAAGTTCTAGTACTCGACACCTTTAACCTTTTCTCAATGTTTTCCCAAAAAAAAAATAAATGAAAATCCGTCAATGGCCACACCGATAAGCAGTCACCATCACCACCCAATCTCCCCCCAAACTCGTTCTCTGTCTCTCGGGAAATAAAGCCGATCGCGAGTAGAGAGAGAGATCCATTGAAACGGAGACTACTCTAGGTAGTGTTTACTCAAACGAGTTGTCACAAAGTGAATATCGAATTACTTCCCTTAGTAGGCTGGATTGAACTGTGCGCCTTATCCCCCCCAACCCCTTTTTCACCCCATCTCTTATTTTCACTTGTGAATTGGATTAACACAAATTGAGATACAGAAAACTATGATACAAGATGAAAGATGTACAAATATGTTGGCATAGATAAAAAGAGCATAGATGTAGATTTATATAGGGAGAAATGAAGGTCACGACATATTGAATTTAATTGATTAAATAAAAAACTAAATTTGTAAGTAATAGCAGTTGGCCATTGAAAATTCTAAACGTAATTTCCAGCCCAAAAGGCGAAGCTGTTGTTATATTGTTGTTTTAATATAGGGTCAGCTAAAAGCGTTAATTGACATCCATTAAATTAAAATAGTTCGTTTTAAAAACGTTTTTTATTTTCTGAAATGACGTCATTAATTTAGTTTGACCTAAGTTAGCGGCGGCTTATTATTTTTTTTAAATCTCCCGTATTAACGATGAAGTTTTTGTTTGGTGTCTTTTTCCAGTCTCAAAATGATTGGTTTGCATTTAAAGTCTCGAGGGTGAGCCCCCTAGGCAGGCCCATGAGCGGAACCTCGGGCTAACTTTAGATTCAACTCATTAAAAAAACTGCGAACGATTCAACAAGTAATGTTTTGATTAGTGTTCAGATTTTCCGGGTTTTCTTAAAACTCTGGGGTTTTTTTTAAGCGATGCAAATATTTTTTAATATCAACAGTAAATATTTAAGGCATGGACCAAATATTTATTAATTCTTAATGGACTAACGAAAAGGAGACACTTAGTAAGACATCATGTAGAATTTAGGTAAAACAATTCAACTTCATACACAGGTAGAGAAACAGCCACAGTTAATACATGTATCATACAGAAATGCGGTCGCTACATTTATAATGTCGTCTAATATGACCAAAATCTTCTGCCATTGAAGTTTTTTTTTCCTTTTTAACGGTGTAGCATCTAAACATTTGATACACAATAGGACAAAATAATACAAAATACGACTGGCTTTCGAAAATGTCCAGTTTAAATGGATGCGAATTCCCGTGCATAGTCTATATTCTGTGGTAGGAACTTTTCCAGATGTCATCATGAAAGCTGGTAAAATCTTCCTCAATTTTTATACAGCCTTAAATGGGTAATTTTACTTAAATTGGGCTAAGAAACCTAGACATTATGGTCCCACTTATTATTTCGAAGAGAGCTGTCCAAGCTTATAGCATTTATTTCGCCCCGATTAGCATTTAGAAGACAAATAAAGTTAATTTTAAAATCACAAAATTAATGGACATTGACGGATTGTATGTATCTAGATATCAGACAATTTCGGTCGGTCAGTCTATAGGTCTAGTCTGTATCTCTTCCTCTCTATGTTTACCTTTCCACAAATATCTCTTCGCCCAACAACCAGGACTTTTGTGTTCCTTGGTCATGGTCTATATAGTCTAAGTTGATATGTAGTGATCTCAATACTCCAAATCATTCCGAATGTTGACATTGTCCGTTTTTGTAATAGAAATGACGGCGGTAGCTAAAATCTTGATTGAAATAAATTCGGAAAATGGCTCCTCGAAAAAAGGGTGGATAGATGGTTGGGGCTTTCTTAAAAACATAATAAGAATGGAGGATGGGCAACGGTGCGCATAAATTTTATTATACATGTAAAATGTAATATATTGAGAAGTAAGAGATGGGGGAAAAGTTTGTGACGGGCCTTTAGCTTTTTTTTTAATGAGAGATCAGAATTCGGTGTCTTTACGCTCAATCTTTTCCATCTCCTGTCCATCACTGAGTAACTCTTTGTATGCCCATTCTCCTATTGACCACATTTTGTCCCTGTTAAATACAAAAAAAATTCAATAATACAGACCATGTCACGCGAGTAACACTCCGTCAGTCTGAGAGTGAGTACGTGTGTGTGAATGTGTATGTCTGAGTGTGAGTGTGCATAATCCTCACGTTGATCCTCCAGTGGTGTTGGAGTGGTCCGAGGGCCAAAGCGATTAATAGGCGCTGGTGACAGTGAGGGAGGAAAATGTGACGAGGCTTGTAAACGTCTTCTAAGATTTGGCGAAATAGTGAAGATATAGGACAATAAGATTCTTCCAGTTCATGTTGGCAAAACTCGCTGGGGAAATTAGCAACAAATTCTTAACCGCTAGTGAAAGTACTTCAGCACCATCCTCATGGGTTTGTTGAAAGTTAAGTGCTGCAACAACCTTCTAATTACTGCTGTGGACTCCATTACAGAAGGTAATAGGTTAGCCCACCCTTTTGTCATTCAATATTCTCAGTTCATGTTGTATAGTAGTGCCATAATACAGCCTGCCTTGAAATGTCTACAATTTGTTTAAGATAGGATGATACTCTGCCTTGAAATGTCTACAGTTTGTTTAAGATAGGATGATACTCTGCCTTGAAATGTCTACAGTTTGTTTAAGATATGATGATACTCTGCCTTGAAATGTCTACAGTTTGTTTAAGATAGGATGATACTCTGCCTTGAAATGTCTACAGTTTGTTTAAGATAGGGTGATACTCTGCCTTGAAATGTCTACAATTTGTTTAAGATAGGGTGATACTCTGCCTTGAAATGTCTACAATTTGTTTAAGATAGGATGATACTCTGCCTTGAAATGTCTACAATTTGTTTAAGATAGGATGATACTCTGCCTTGAAATGTCTACAATTTGTTTAAGATAGGATGATACTCTGCCTTGAAATGTCTACAATTTGTTTAAGATAGGATGATACTCTGCCTTGAAATGTCTACAATTTGTTTAAGATAGGATGATACCCTTTAGGGTACAATCACAAAAATAGGTTGAGAATCGCGGATCTACATATTAAAATTTTTAGTTCTTCCTGATTGCTAGAGATAACTCAATGAAGATGACGTCGTATCTCAGTTTACAATGTCATTGTTACGGGGTGTATGTGTGGGGTGGGAGGAAGGGGATGGGGGGCTCAAGTTGGGAAAACGAGTGTGCTTATGATAACTGCATCGGTCGGGGGGGGGGATTGACCAAGTGAAGTAAGGTTAGCTTGAACACACTAACAGTCACTTGCTCAAACATAATAGCACAGACCCCGCAAACACACATACACATGTACACGCTCAGGAACGCGTACACATCACACTTTTTTTTTTAAACAGTGTCCATCAGAGCTCCCATCGACCCATCAGACCGCCCCCGCCCCCTCCCTCCCCTGCCTTTCACGACAAAGTTTACCCAAGCGGAGACGCTAAACTGCCTTCATTACATTGGGCCTGGCATACTTAAACGACGGAAACCTTCGTATACTGTCCATAAAGCATAGTTTTTTCTTCCTCTTTCTTTTCTTTCTTCTTGTTAATAATGAGTATACTTGATTACCCAGCATACCAGAAGATGAGTGCTTTAATGGAAGATGGGATATGGGGAGTTGATGGTGAAAAAAGTGGGGGTAAGGGGGAGGTTAGGCGGGTGTGGTAGTCAAAGGAAACAAAAGAAAAAAAGTCGCTGTTCCATTTCAGTCCGATGTCATCTTCTATAGCGTACTTTATTTACTACAGAAGCTGCTGGTACTCATACGTGAAGATAACTTTTGTAAGGTTGATTTAAAAATGTAAAAAAAAAAATAGCAGCTTGTTTTTTTATAAACACATGAGTAAAAATTGTACACATGAGCCAATTGAATTTAGAGACTACACTAAATTATGACATCATCAAAGTGAGTTATATTGTACTGTGTGGGTTTGAAGAGCTAGAACTTTTTAGTGTGTCGGATCCTTAGCTGTGCCTCATAATGTAATATGAGATCCAGATATCCATACTGGAACATTCTTCTATCACGAATGGCAATACCTAAATACATGTACTAGGAAAATCTAGGCACTCCTTCTCTGTTCGACTGTCAACTTCTTGAATACACTTAGCGGCCCATTCATAGTGGCTAGGGGAAAATCTTTCTAACTTCCGTCATGTTTTAATTGCTTCTTGCACATGGGGTGAATCAAACGTTGTCTGGTTCACCAAGACCCATTTATAAGAAGGTCTGAATGATTCTATAAAACAATCAAACTTATAAACAATAACAAAAACATGAGGGTAAAAAGTATGGGTAGAGGTGGGGGCTAGACACAGCCCTAAAATTAATATATTATCAAAACGTACATTACTTAGACATGTCCCAGATCAATATACGACTAAACTGCATGAAAGATAATACGTCCATAATTAACATATGACTCTAAAACTGTATGATATATAGACTAAAACTCCTATAATTTAACATATGATCAAAACGTACATACATAGACACGGCCCTAAAATCACAACATATGATCAAAACGTACATACAGTAGATACTAGGCCTTCATATAATTAAATATATGATCAAAACGTACATACATAGACACGGCCCTATACTTAACATATGATCAAAACGTACATACATAGACAATGGCCCTATAATTCAACTATATGATCAAAACCCACGTATATATAGACACAGCCCTATAATTAACATATGATCAAACCGTACATAATATAGACACAACTGTATAGATTAACATATGATCAAAACGTACATACATAGACACGGCCCTATAATTTACATATGATCAAAACGTACATACATATAGACACGGCCATAATTAACATATGATCAAAACGTACATACATAGACACGGCCCTATAATTAACATAAGGATCAAAACGTACATACATAGACACGGCCCTTATAGACAATATATGATCAAAACGTACATACATAGGACACGGCCCTATAATTAACATATGATCAAAACGTACATACATAGACACGACCCTATAATTAACATATGATCAAAACGTACATACATAGACACGGCCCTATAATTAACATATCAAAACGTACATACATAGACACGGCCCTATAATTAACATATGATCAAAACTTATATACATAGACACGGCCCTATAATTAACATATGATCAAAACGTACATACCATAGACACGGCCCTATAATTAACATATGATCCAAAACGTACCTTACATGAGCCACGGCCCTATAATTAACACATGATCAAACATTACATGCACTAGACACGGCCCTACTGTTAACATATGATCAAAACAGTACATACATAGACACGGCCCTACTTTCAACTTAAACATATGATCGAAGCGTACATACATAGGAGCGGCCTATAATTAACATATGATCAAAACATTACATACTAGACACGGCCCTATAATTAACATATGATCAAAACGTACATACAGACACGGCCCTATAGGACCCTAACATATGATCAAAACTTATATACATAGACACGGCCCTATAATTAACATATGATCAAAACGTATATACATAGACACGCAGGGGCGCCAAGAGCCAACAAGGGCCCCAGGGCAGGGCATCATTGCGGGCCCCTTAATAAACAATGAGTCGTGAAAAAAATTGACATCGTCGGGGCGGCCGGACTCCCTTACAGATGCGGGCCACCCTGGCAATGACCCTCCCCCCTCTCGGCGTGCCTGTAGACACGGCCCTATAATTAACATATGATCAAATTCTTTAAAAAAGCTATTGGAATACATTTAACAGAGCATGGTTTTTTTTTCAATTTGTTGTCTATATGTCGGGGGCCGCAACCAGAACAAATTTAGGACCATTGACAAACTGGACTCTCATCTAGCTTTATTCCCCCCTCCCCCCTTTAAAAAAAGTGTCCTCAGCTTTGTTGCGTGTCAATATATACGTATCAATAAAATACGAAAAGATGGGGCCCCCCTTGCATTGACAGGAGTTCGGGTTGTCCCCCCTCCACCCCCCACACCTTGCGGCGGCCATGAATAATTTTAGGAAATGTGCCGTCTGGAAACACACAAAAATCATCAATCACGGGGGACGTGTCAAACACTGCTATATTCCGTTTCAAACTTTATTTTTTTTTAAATGTCCGTGAGAGCGGTCAATGCACTCTTGTTGCCCGTGGAAACAAGACAAATGGAATGACCTTTATTACAAACGCATCAAATATTTCTAAATTGTTTTTACTTGTTTTTCTTTTT
>JAGDYQ010000024.1:7269892-7282349 GCA_021962125.1 Bulinus truncatus
CAGTAGACATTTTAAGGCAGGCGTATTAGCGCTTCGTATACAACTCGAACAAAGATAATGAATGACAAAAGTTGGGCTAATTATCCCTTCTGTACAGTCCACATCAGTAATGAGAAGGTTGTTCAGCACTTAACTTTCAACAAACCCTGTGTGGTGGGTCACCAGTACTTTCACTAGCGGTTAAGAATTTGTTGCTGATTTCCCCAGCGAGTTGTGCCAACATGAACTGGAAGAATCTTATTGTCCTATATCTTTGCCATTTCACGAAATCTTAGGAGACGTTTACAAGCCTCGTCCATTCCTCCCTCCCTGTCACCGGCCTAATCCTTTTAGCCCTCGGACCACTCCAGCACACTGGCGGATCAACGCGGGGACACACACACACACACACTCACACACACTCTCACACACACACACACGTGCTCACTCTCAGACTGACAGTGTCACCGCGTGACGTGGCCTGTGTGAAATTTTTTTTTTGTATTTAACAGGGCTAAAATGTGGTCAATAGAGCGTGAAGATACAAAGAGTTACTCAGTGATAGACGGAATGGAAACGACTGAGCATAAAGACACCCGCAGCCGTTCTCTCATCATAAAAAAAAAAAAAACTTTTACCCCATCCTTACTTCTCAATATAACATTGTACATGTATAACAAAATTCATTCTTCCCCCCCCCCCCATCCCCCTTTCTTATTATGTTTTTAGAGAAACCCAACCATCCATGCACTCTTTTTTCCGAAGACATTTTCTGAATCTATATCAAATAGTTTAGCCACCGCCGTCATTCTATTACATAAACGGACAATGTCAACATCCGGATTGGTTGGGTGTTGAATACTACGTCTCAACATAGACTGTAAGACCGTAACGAACAAAAAGCCTGGATGTTGGGCGAAGAGATACAGACTGTCCTATAGACTGACCGACAGAAATTAGATATCTAGATACATACAATCCGTCAATGACCATTAATTTTGTGATTTTAAAATTAACTTTATTTGTCTTTAAATACTAATCATGGCGAAATAAACTGCTATAAGTTTGAACAACTTTCTTCAAAATAATAAGTAGGTATAAAGTATTGTTCCCTTAGCCCAACTTAAGTAAGGTACCCATTTAAGGCTGTGTAAAATTGAGGAACATTTTACCAACTTTCACCATGATCTGCAAAAGTTCCAACCACAGAATATAAATTATGCAGAATTCACATCAATTTAAATGGACCTTTCCGAAAGCCGTCGTAATTTGTATTATTTTGTGCTATTGTGTATCAAATATTTAGGTGCTACACCGTTAAAAAGGGCAAAAAAAAAAACAACACAAATGGCGGAATTTTTGAGTCATTATTAGACGACATTATAAATAGTAGGGAGCGACCGATATGCCTTTTTACCGATAGTCCGATACCGATATTTTCCCCCAGCATTTTTACCGATACCGATACCGATATTTTCTTTTTAGGGGCTGTCCATTATTTATGTCAACAAATTTTTGGCGATTTTTACCTCCCCCCCTCTCCCCCTTGTCAACAACTTGTCAAACTTCCAGAGACCCCCCTATAAAATTACGTCAACATTTGATTACCCCCCCCCCCCCCAAAAAAAAAGGTGGCTTCCATAATGTTTATGTGGCAAAATTAGTAGGAATATAGTTAGTTTAATTAAAATACTGAATGTTAAGCGAGTGTGTAACACTGAACTACAAACGCTGCTTAATGTTCCTATTTATTAAGTAATTATATTAAATTTAAAAAAGTAACATTGTTGACGTCAACTTTTCTTGACCTCCCCCCTCCCCCTTGTCAACAATTGTCAAAAATTTTCTGACCCCCCCTCCCCCCTATTTTGTTGACGTAATTAATGGATAGCCCCTTAAGCAACAACAATGCCAAACACGTGTTATTCTCGTGCTGAATGACGTATTTCAACCCACGTTCACATATTTTGTAACACTTCGCCCACGCGTGTCTTGTTTACCCCCCCCCCCCGATACCGATATTTACAGCTAATGACGTATGTCAACCCATGCTTACCCCTTCCCTGTCATATTTCGTGACACTTCGCCCACACGTAAGTCTTGTTTCCCCCCCCCCCCCAACTTCCCATCCCAACAAAAATACGCACAGATGTTCACTAATTGTATCATTCAAGGTCATACATTAGAATTAAGAAATGCCAATCCTATTGTTTCAAGGTCATATCTCTGATGTAGACGTCACAATTTCTGTGTACGGGTTTTTTTTTTCCTTTTTTTTTTAATCTTGTCTGATCTGGTTATAGAATTGGGTTATTTACTGAATTTTTTTTTTCTGCAACTCTGATGTGAAAAAAAAAACAATGTATCGGCAGCCAAAAAACGGCCGGTCCGACAGTTAACCCATAGTGCCAATATCGGTTCGACTATCGGTCGCTCCCTACAACAATCGGCCGATCCCATATTAACCGATAGTGGCAATATCGGTCCGATACCGATAGCGATCCGATTATCGTTTGCTCCCTAATAAATAGCGACCCGCATTCTGTATGATACATGTATTCTGTGGCTTCCATTTCTCTACCTGTATGATACATGTATTCTGTGGCTTCCATTTCTCTACCTGTATGATACATGTATTCTGTGGCTTCCATTTCTCTACCTGTATGATACATATATTTTGTGGCTTCCATTTCTCTACCTTGTACGATTTTATATCTCGTGCCATCATAAAAAGTGAAGTTGAATATTATTTTACCTAAATTCTACAGTCGTCTTACTAATTGTCTCCTTTTCGTTAGTCCATAAAAAATTACTAAACATTTGGTCCATGCTAAATATTTATTGTTGTTAAGAAAATATTCTGCATCCCTTAAAAAAAACCCAGAGTTTAAAAAAAAACCCAGAAAATCTGAACTAATCAAAACAACTTGATTGAATCGTTCGCAGTTTTATTTTTTTTTGTTAAATGAGTTGAATCTAAAATTAGCCCGAGACTCCCATCACAGGCCTGCCTAGGGGAGCCCACCCTCCAGACTTTAAATAGAAACAAATCATTTGAAACTGAAGAACCAAAATAAAACCTTCATCGTTAATACGGAGATTTAAAAAAAAAAAAAATATAAGCCACCGCTGGCCAGGTCAAACTAAATTAATGACGTCATTTCAGAAAAATAAAAAAACGTTTTAAAACGAACTATTTTAATTAATGGATGTCAATTAATGCTTTTGACCCTGAATTAAAAACAAAACAAAAAAACACAAAAATAATAAAACAACAGCTTCGCCTTTGGGCTGGAAATTACGTTTTAGAATTTTCAAGGCCGACAACTGCTATTTCTTACAAATTTAGTTTTTTTTAATTAATTAAATTCAATGTGTAAATGACCTACATTTCTCCCTATATAAATCCATGTGTATATTTTTATATATGCCAACACATTTGTACATCTTTCATCTTGTGTCATACGTTTTCTGTATCTCAATTTGTGTTAATCCAATTCACAAGTGAAAATGTGAGAGTGGGGGGGGGGGGGGGGGGGGGAAATGGGCACACAGTTCAATCCAGCCGGCCAAGGGAAGTAATTCGATATTCACTTTGTGACAACTCGTTTGAGTAAACACTACCTAGAGTAGTCTCGTTCAATGGATCTCTCTCTCTCTCCTCGCGATCGGCTATTTCGAGAAACAGAGAACTCGAGATGAGGGGGGGGGGGATTGTTGGGGGGGGCGGGGGGGGGGGGGAAAGGGGTGGTGGTGGTGACTATTTATCGGTGTCATTGACGGTTTCATTTTATTTTTTTTAGGGGAAAACGTGAAAAGGTCAGAGGTGTCGTGCATTGAACTGATCCTGGCACCGGCACCGTTGAAATATCCGTTGGGATAAAACGTTTAAGCAACATGAGCGAAAAAAAACAACAAATAAAACAAATACTCTGTGAAATTGAAATGGTGTTTGATCCACTGTATATTTACTAGCGGTGTCTATACGTTTATTTAGATTGTTGATGTGTAGGTGGTACATATGAATAGATAAAATGGAACAGTTCAGTTGATGGTAAAACCTTACCTTACTTAGAGTCACATAAATAAAAAAAAAAATAGATAAGCCTACATTTTTTGCGGATGTACAAAAAAGTTTGAAATTTGTACAGGCTTGTAATTACATGTTCGTTGTAAGTCATAATCAATCCGAATTCAGATATTAATTAATCCACCCGAATAACACAGTTAAGCCGATACATTTCTTTTGTTATTTTGTACAATTAAAAAATAAATAAATCGTTTTTTTGGATTATTTTCAAAGTTTTCGGCCAGTTTTGGCATTGTGCTCAGAACTAGCCCCTATATTGTACTCAGAACTAGCCCCTATATTGTACTCAGAACTAGCCCCTATATTGTACTCAGAACTAGCCCCTATAACTGCATTCTTTACGCCAGTTCAGCCGGACATTTGTGTAGAGCGTGTGTTACCCGGTCACCAGTAGAAGATGATTTACAAATTACTGGTAAACAACCCTACCTCCCCGCCATGAACTGTTGGTTTACATATTTCTGATCAGAATACCCCCCCCCTCCAACATGTCTCATATCCACACTTAGCTTTTCATTTAGGACCCAAAAAAAAATTTTTTTTTCAAAGTCGTCATCCAACTTGTTGCTTTAGATTAGTGGTACTAAATTTTTTTTTTTTGCGCTTCCCGACCTGCAAAACATTAATTAGCGCTTCCCGACCTGCAAAACATTAATTAGCGTTTCCCGACCTGCAAAACATTAATTAGCGTTTCCCGACCTGCAAAACATTAATTAGCGCTTCCCGACCTGCAAAACATTAATTAGCGTTTCCCGACCTGCAAAACATTAATTAGCGTTTCGCGACCCACCTGAAAGAAAGTTAAAATAAACTGTTTTTTTTTTTTTTTTTTCGATTCAGTAATTGTTACATTTTCTATTTAGCGTCCCGCTTCAAATCAGCTTGAGAACCACTGCCCCTAAAATAACACTCATTAGGGGCTGTCCATTAATTACGTCAACAAAATAGGGGGGAGGGGGGGGGTCAGAAAATTGTTGACAAGGGGGAGGGGGGAGGTCAAGAAAAGTTGACGTCAACAATGTTACTTTTTTAAATTTAATATAATTACTTAATAAATAGGAAAATTAAACAACGTTTGTAGTCCTGTGTTACACACTCGCTTAACATTCAGTATTTTAATTAAACTAACTACATTCCTACTAATTTTGCCACATAAACATTTTGGAAGCCACCTTTTTTAGGAGGAGGTGGTAATCAAATGTTGACGTAATTTTATAGGGGGGGGGGGTGTCTCTGGAAGTTTGACAAGTTGTTGACAAGGGGGAGGGGGGAGGTAAAAATCGCCAAAAATTTGTTGACATAAATAATGGACAGCCCCTTAGGATCTGTTTATTTTATAGCGCAGGCTGCATAGCGCCCGTGTACTAGACAACAACAACAACAACAACACTCTCCAGGCTTCGTTATAATCCCGGGGGTCTGGTAACCGAATGATGTAGAAAAACTTTTTTTTACTGTTTTCTATTCGGACTTACGTTAAGTTGAAAAAAACCCAGCTGTAAAATTGGAGCACTGACAACGAAGACGAAAGAATTACTTACTTTTTTACTGATTTTTTTTTTCTTTTAGTTGATATTATGACGATACCTGTATGCAGGGCAGGCCTTTACGAGCTGTGGGGCCCAATTTAATGGATGCTTGCGAGGACCCTCTTCTAATTTTTTTTGTTTAAAACATAACAGCGATCACTATTAATATAAATGTAAATTGCGGGGGCCCTGTCAGGCACGGGGCCCTATTTGGATCAATCGGTTTGATCGGCTGAAGGCAAATCGCGTATTTAAAGAGAGTTTTCCCGCTATTTAGCCGCTATGTTACATAAAGTCGTGTATTGTGCTGGATTGTATCAATATTTACTTTTTACACTATTTAAAAAGGAAAATAAATTTAACTTTTAAGGGCTGGACAAAGATGAGATTGAGTGTTTGCATGAAACAATATACAATAATTGTAAACGTCACATAATTTGAATGTGCAGAGAGTAGCGCGGGCCTGGATTAAAAAAAAAATAACAGCCTGGCGGACCGTAATTGGCCCGCGTGCCGTAACTGTGCTATACTGTTGAAAGAAAAAAAAACGCCGTAGATGTTGTTAGTAATAATACACTGTCATAAAAAGTACTTTTTTTCTCAGAAGAGTTGTGTTCTCTCTCTCTCTCTCTCTTTCTTTCTTTCTTTCTTTCTTTCTTTCCTTCAATAAATGACTCCGAGTTGATATGAAAGTTACAGGGCGTGTCCTCTAGTGAATTGATGACCTCAATGTGAACGATAGATGTTCTGAAAACGAGGCTAATTGAATGGCAGTTGGTGGCCATCACAACCTTAACAATGATCTTCGTTCGAATTGCAGAGAGAAATGGAATCGTTTCAAAGGGGCAGCACTCTGTGACTTGTATCAGAATTGGAGATTGTTGTTCTTGTTTTACTTTGTTCTTTTTTTTTTTAAGTTATATATTCGGAACAGAAAAACTTAAAAAAAAATATTTAAACTGCTGACCTAAGACATATTTTTTTTTCCTTTTTTTTCACTTATATTATCACAGTTCAGTCATAATCAGGTGACACATTATTTAAAATAAAAAAGAAACTTTTATTCATGTAAAAGGGGGGGGGGTATATTTAGTATATTGGAATCCTGAATTCAGAATAAAGGCCCAAATGAAAAGCAGATGGATGAATTTTTTTTAAAATGAACTTGTTTGGACACCATTGATGTGCAACAGAATGGTATGCAGGGTCGAATCAAAAGGGTCACGTATTTGACCCGTGGGCCCTACTTCGCCCGTGTGAGTTTCGCCTGTGTGTTGTGTTACTCTACACACGCACGCTGCCAGAATATAATTACAGGCACGACAATAACTCTTAGAAATAAACGTTACGATACTGGGGGGGGGGGGGGGGGGGTCGGGCTAATATTGTGTCACTGAACAGTGGGGGGGGTCATAACATGGATGGTAAATTGTAACCCGATGTTTGTGTGGCTGTCGCCCTTAACAGGGAAATGGGTCATTCATAATAATGACCATGTCTGGTCAATGTGACTTGCGGTTGTTGCCCGGGAGTGTGTGTGTGTGTCCTCTTAACAAGACCAGGCCACTGCCCTGTAGTTTCCGTTAATTATTGATTGAGTTTAAGTGTGTGTGTGTGTGGGGGGGGGGTTGGTTACATTTGTTAAAATATATAAACTTATATAACAGAAATTTTTTTTTTTAAAACGTAAAATTAAAAATAAAACACTAATTAAAATGAGCTAAAAAAAAAAGGTAAGAAATAAATAATAATAATTCCCAGGTTTAGATCACATAAAATATTTATAGAAATTATGTTGACTGAAAAAAAAATTACGAACGTCATTATGGATCTTCAGGTTACCCCCCCCCCCCCTTTCCCGTCTTTTTTTTTTTACACTCATTAATGTTCCATGTATTCTACCTTAACGATGAACTGCGGCTATTTTACTTTCCATTTCTCAACTCTCAAGCATTCTGCCGACCGACTGAACATTCTCTTGACGGAAGTGATGTAATGTCTTCTTTCACCGGCCACCAGTCTGGCAGGTTATATATATATATATATATATATTTGTTCTTCTGATATCCATTTTTTTGTCCAGGTGTTTACGCTCAGAACGTCCAGACACGGAAATTTCAATAAAATTAACTGAAAACGGATACAAAAAGTTGACTTCCCAATCATATACCTATCTCATCTATAAGGCGGACATAAACACTACATTTTGATTTTGAGCCTTTTAGAGTAAAGCGCTACATTTTTTTGTTCACTGTTTTTTTTTGCTTTATTCAAGATAACTGTTTGTCGACGGCAGAAAATGTTCAAATGTTGTCACATGATTTAGTTTTTTTTAATATATTTATCTATTTTTTAAGAGTTATTATGTATTTTCTATCTCCCCCCCTTCCTTCCCCCCACCTCCACATACACACTTCCAACCCGCCTATTTTCGCAGTTTAACCTTTTTTTTTATTTTTGTTGATATACTCATGCACGCCACTCTGAAAGTGACCATCTTGACCAACATGCGAGACAACTCTCTTTGACCCTGTTATTTACTTTGTCTTTTTGTTATTTTCACTGATAAAAAAAAATAAATCCCCATACACGGGACAAAAAAAAAACAAACAACCAACCAAACAAACCGTACACTCTCCAAGACACGCTGTATTTAAATTAGCTTTATTATCCCCCCCCCCCGATATCCCTTCCCCAACCCGCCTAGATAAGTGTTTCTAAAAGCTTGCGTGTGTGTGTGTGTGCCATGTCCAGTCAAAGACTACTCTACATGAGTATGTCCCTTAAGGAACATGTAGATAATTTCTTAATTAATGTCCATACATTTAATAGATCTCTTAGTGACGCCTAAATGATGCTCGAATTACCCATTAATTAAATTGTTCCCCCCCCCCCCACCACATCACCCTCACCCTGAGGCGTTGGGAAACATCTTCATATGCCATCGACATATTGATTGCACAGATTCAGAACCGACCAACCAAAAAAAAAAAATGTCTACCCGCCAGACCTCATTATAAAAAAAAAATATATAAAAAGCGTATCATAAACGACATTTGATTTTATTCATTATATTTATGTTTTCAAGATGTTTTTTTTCTACCATTATTTAAATTACATTACCAAACATCTTTACACACACACACACCCATTGAAAGACGGCCATATACGTGAACATATATATATATATAATTTAATTTAAGTTAGGACATTCTAGCATGACATCAGCTTTCATCTTATTGCATTTTAAACACGAGGGGGTGTTGCCTGATCAAAGAAATGCAAAGAAATACAAAAACAGCAACAACAACAACAACAAGCTCTTCCTCTTATTTCCGCATCTCCCGTGCAACCCCCCTGGGCCGAGTTTATGTATACCTCGACGTTACGTACAATACCCGGTCATTCATTATAGGATCAAATATATTTTTTATGATTTCCCAGGATAATTCACTCACCTCTTCCACACCAGTGAAAATGGATGTTTTTCACGGTGTCAATCAAAGTCTGTCTACAGAATTTGAATAGATCATTGAAATGGAAGGAATTGTGTCAATTTTTTTTTCTATCTAGTCTCTCTCTCTCTCTCTCTCTCTCTCATTCTTATTCTATGGTATTCCTCAAAGCTCCGTAATAGAGAAGAAGGGGGAAAAAAACCCTCAGAGAAATATATACGTCATGCATGTTAATAACGCAGGGTCTATAAATAGAGCTGCATCAAAAAATGTTGTCAACTTGTATGAGAATTAAAAGCGCCCGTTACGTTGTTGAAAAAAAAGGAAGTGGGGGGGGGGGGGGGCGGGGATGAAATATTGTTTGGTCCCTTAATGAAAAAAAACCCAGTATTTATAGCTCTGAAAGTAAAAAAAAAACCCAGTATTTATAGCTCTGAAAGTAAAAAAAAACCCAGTATTTATAGCTCTGAAAGTAAAAAAAAAACCCAGTATTTATAGCTCTGAAAGTAAAAAAAAAACCCAGTATTTATAGCTCTGAAAGTAAAAAAAAAACCCAGTATTTATAGCTCTGAAAGTAAAAAAAAAAACCCAGTATTTATAGCTCTGAAAGTAAAAAAAAAACCCAGTATTTATAGCTCTGAAAGTAAAAAAAAAACCCAGTATTTATAGCTCTGAAAGTAAAAAAAAACCCAGTATTTATAGCTCTGAAAGTAAAAAAAAACCCAGTATTTATAGCTCTGAAAGTAAAAAAAAACCCAGTATTTATAGCTCTGAAAGTAAAAAAAAAACCCAGTATTTATAGCTCTGAAAGTAAAAAAAAACCCAGTATTTATAGCTCTGAAAGTAAAAAAACCCAGTATTTATAGCTCTGAAAGAAAAAAAAAACAACGTTCGATTGACCGGAAGTGATTTCCTCGGTTGTGTAACTTTTGTCAGGGATTGGTTTGATGCGAGGCTATTCTGAGAACTACCTGGAACTATGGTTAATCTACCAAACTTTCCGATCCATCCGAACGGTTTGATTTTACTTTACCTTAGTTCCATCTGCCCGTTTTGCATCTCTCTCGACCCCCCCCCCCCACCGGCCAACTCCCCCATTTCCCCAAGTTTTAAGTTCTAAAATTTCTATAAAAAACAAAATGTCTTTTGTACATTTTCAAACTTCCGGTGCTTGTGATGTTTATTTTCCAACAGTAAGACAATGCTTTTCAACGTCCAGATCTGTCTCAATAGATAGAGGGTGGATGAATATATATGTAAAGTAAACTTGTACTCGAAGTATTAAGGTGCTTTTGTACCTACGCTCTGTAGAGTTTTGGGCCTCATGCTCGTGAGTAAATCTTTAGACCTTATTGATTGTATAGTGGGTAAAGACCGAGATAGGCTTTCTAAGCTACGTTTTCTTTGCCGACAATATATGTGTGTTAAGGATAAGATGGAATCTCTTAGATCCTATAAACCACTTATGGGACGTTTTTTATGGTGCCCTTCCCCCACACATAGCCGATAGTGCAAAGGCCATGGCGGCATCACGGGATGATATAGCGGGGACTTTAGCCAAGGCCTGAAAAATTTCCTTGGTCCTCACCGGAGATCGAACCAATGACCCTCAGGTCGACAGTCGAGCGCTTTACCGCACGATCATCCGTCCCCGCAATATATAGAGACGCACATTATTGAAGGGTAGACATTTTAAGTCCAGACAAATAAACGTGAACACGTTTGACTTGGCAAGGATGCATTTATTCATCCCTTAGATCCTATAAACAATGGGGTGGTTTTTAGCAGTGCCCTTATTTCATCAACACTATAGCCGAAAGGGCTTTGGTCGTGGGAGGCACCACGGGTGACATTTATAAGTGACTGAAGATTCTCCGGGAGTCGAGCCCATAACCACCGTTATGCAGGTCGTGATGCAGCATGACTATACGAAAGCGTCACCCAACTATACTATTTATGTTTTTTTCATATACACTATATAAGTAACATAAGAAAGATGTGGTTTAAATAACACATTTTCATACCAAGTTATTCCGTTTATTCCATTTCGAAACACGTTACTTTGACGTCATCTTACGATTATCAATTCAATAGAAAGAATGATTGTGCCTTCATAGAACGCCATTGGGGCTTTCGCTCACATTTTCGTGTTATTTTGTGGGTTAAATCATGTGGCCGAGACATGGGGGCTAATGTGAGGCGGCATGCATAATCTGGACGTATTGATCCGAATGTGTTACCCCCCCCCCTTCCTAATTCAAAACAGTGCTCACCGTAACAGACATTTAACATGTATTAGTTGCATCCTTGTATTTGATGTCAGAAATCTTTTAGATACTATGGTAGAATCGCTATCATCATACTATATAGGTAGTGTCCATTTGTCACGGGTCACAATAGTATGAAAAATTGCATAGCTAGATAGATGAATCGATAGATAGATATATAGATAGACATATCTAGATAGGTGGATAGATAGACAGACATAGCTAGATAGATGGATAGACATAGACAGATGGATAGATTACCCAGACATAGATTGATTAGACTGACATAGATAGACAGATGATAGACTAAAAACAAATGCACACTGATATAATCCCAGTGGTTAAAAAAAATAAAAAAAAGTTGTGACACTTCGTGACAACAGCTAGACAGCCGGGTGGATAGACTGATAGACTGATCATACTAATATGTATAGACTAGGGGTGTGCCGGAATCCGGTCTGGAATCCGGTTCCGCCGGATTTCGCACTATCCGGTGAAATCCGGTTCTGCCGGATTTACATGTATCCGGAATAACCGGATTCCGGAATCCGGAATATACCGGTTTTGGAATTTGCCAGATTTTGTGACTCACCGGATCATAATCTGAAATAAAGCTATCCTCAAATCAAAGCGAATTTCGCGAATCTAGGTAGCTCGCGAAATTCGCCCGTCTTTCGCGGCAATGTATTTATATGGAGATGCTCAAACCGCGGATAATTTCCGCGGCGGTGCAGAGAAATTTCGCGGCTTCGCTTCTTTCAGAGTTTTTTCGCGTTTCGCGAGTGTAAACAATCCAAAATGGCTGCCTAGAAACATCGACTCAAATGAAAATCATGGTTAAAATTGATATAAATGTCTTAAAATTAACAAATAAGACTTACATTTATATTTAGCAACTTGAATTATATCAGTTTATACCAAAAAGTAAGTGTTTTTATCACTTTTTACTTGTAAGAAGAAAATGTCTGCCGACGTCTTCAAATAAACAAAAAGAAAATTTAAAAAATCATTATATCCGGTCGGCTGACGCCTACGTTCGCTTCGCTTTGGTGTAGCGAGGGATATTCGCGCTTTGAAAAATCTCACGTGAGAAATAGCGCAGCGGAACGCTTCGCTTTGATTTGAGGATAGCTTAAA
>JAGDYQ010000024.1:7282849-7309004 GCA_021962125.1 Bulinus truncatus
TCTGAGGACTGGATAACTTCGTTTACGAAAATGACTTTCTCAAGACGATCAAGATTCGCACCCCCATCTTCCCACCCTGCATCCACGATTCGCACCCTTCAACACCCACCCTCCTTCTCAGTCCGACCGTACCCACCCTCCTTCTTGTCCACCCTAAACACTCAGAGTTCCATTGACAGTCGACTTTGTGTGTCTTTCGACAGGATTTGAAAAAAAACAACAAGCAGTTGAGGGGAGGGAGGAGGGTTGTATTTAGTTGTTCTTTTTTCCCCCTCATATATTTACCATTCTTTTTTTATGTCAATTTTTTAATGAGAATTTGAAGTTATGCGCCTTTGTTATTATACAAAATGATCTTTTTTTTTTTTTGCAAAAGTATGCAAATTGGCTTTTTTTTTTCCCTCTAACAGTCTGTCCGCAAAACTCGCGCCACTTTCAAACTAACCCTCAGTTTTTTTTTGTTTTACGTATTGCAAACAATCTATTCACTATATATATATATATATATATATATATATATATATATATATATATATATATATATATAACATAAAATATAATACTATCACTAATATTTTTGCATGACGGATTTTAATACTACTAAAGTTATGTTTCAAACTTAGAGAGTTTCTCAAACATCCTATCAGTCGCTGGTATTTATGTAATCTTTTTAAAGTCTCAACCGAAAACATTGAACAGCAACTGTTCAGAAATGAAATCCTGTATTACATACAGCTGTACTTATACATGTTTGCACTTGTCAACGCAAGGTAACAATAATGAATCACTCATTGGTTATCAGATTGTAACATTTCTTTAGAATCACTCATTGGTTATCAGATTGTAACATTTCTTTAGAATCACTCATTGGTTATCAGACTGTAACATTTCTTTAGAATCACTCTTTGTTATCAGGTTGTAACATTTCTTTAGAATCACTCAATGGTTATCAGATTGTAACATTTCTTTAGAATCACTAATTGGTTATCAGATTGTAACATTTCTTTAGAATCACTCAATGGTTATCAGATTGTAACATTTCTTTAGAATCATTCATTGGTTATCAGATTGTAACATTTCTTTAGAATTACCCATTGGTTATCAGATTGTAACATTTCTTTAGAATGCATCAGGTAATTTTTTGTTGCTTTTTTTTTTATCTTCGACATTAGTTAGTAAATAAGGTACACCGAATATTTACACTCTCATTAAGGACAAAAAAGGTGATCAACAGTAATGACTAGTGTCAGTGGCTCCCCAACTGTGCCCAGGTGTGCACTATTAAAGAGATCCGCCAAGTTTCAAATAAAATATTAAAAAAAACAGGACCGCTGCAATATATTAGCCTGTAAACACATTGGATAGCCTTTAGAGCTCAGAAATAAACATTTATTCTAAAATCAAAATAAAAAAAGGCGACACCGGTAGCTGCATGAAAGCGAGCTATGAAATGGACTTCAAGCTTTTTTTAAACTGTTGGGAAGTCACTGGTCTACACACACCATTCGGCCTAGCAACTATCGAACTGTTGAGAACGAATCGTAATTACTAGTGCTTTCATTTTCTTCAGGGCCTTCAATTATCCTCTTAAAGGTTTTGAAAAAAAAAGAAGCCCGTTGTGGTCTCAGTCAAAATAATACCCCAGTTTAGGGATAAGAGTTTTGGCCAAGTGGTGGGCGGTTTTTGTTTTTGGTTCTACTTAATCACTGTAGAGTTGGCAGGGTATTGGGGGGGGTACATTAAAAACACAGGATTATCGATATATTTAATTGTAACTGCAGAGTTCGCGATGATGATGAAAAAAAATGTGCACTACGACAAATGATAACCACACCCACGAGAATGTGAATATGTTGACTAGTGATTCCCAAAAACACAATCATCCTAAACTACAGCCCGGGGATCACTGGCCAACGATGGGGGAGGAGGGAGGGGGGAGATCGTGAATGTCACTATCGACGTCGCTGACAATAAAAGAATTGAAGATGGCTGAGTGGACAACAGTGAACGGGTTTGGAACTCGCTACAACTGGGACCAAATATATTCCACCATGACTACCTTACTACACAGCCACCCTAAGAAAACTCGCTGGTCAGACAAGTCATCCGGTTGATGAAAAAAAGGGACACAGGATTAGCAAGTTTACAAGATGGGGGGGGGACAGGAAGAAAGATTAAAGCATTACACCTGTCACGGTGACGATGCCACCTATTAATTGGGCCCATGATAATCTGTACAGACCTTAGTGCTATTTTCTATACGCACACTTTATCCATTTCATTTGAAAAGGCATTTCATATCAGACCATCAAGCCCCCACACTTGGGGCCCCATATTAGCAAGGGCCCCTGACGTGCTCAAAATTGGGCACACACACACACCTATTTCGATGACCATCCAAACTCTTATATTAGAAACACAACCCTTTTATCATTGCGCATAGTCGGTGTATGAGTTCAATATTTACTGCAAACAGCTTTCCATTGTGATGTTTGCGCCGACGCTCAGTTTACAGATCATCCCTCTGATCCACCAGCTTTTATACTTAATATTATGTTAGCCTGCAAACAGTAGAGCGTTCGTCCCTCTAGGGAGGATAAGTTCCAGGTGTACTACCGGACTATGGTGGACGAACCACTTAAGGATCACTTCGTTTAGGAATTTGATGGACTTTCCAATTACTTAACTGATAGCACTATCTATTTTTGTTTTGTTTTTACTTGTATTTAAGCATCTAACATTTAAGTATAGTTACATTAATTATCACATAAATAGACCAACTCACACGCATATTCGGGAACAATACAAATTCAACCAATACATATATCTGTGAAATAACAAGCTCAATATGACGCAAATGTTAAGGGGACCATTGCCCCTATATGATGGAATGCTTTATTGTGCCACAATTTTTTTTAACCACAGCAGAAATACACGCCTTGACATGTGAATTTCAACAACTTTCAAATATACTGCATTGTTCTCTACAACGTATTTCTAAGGCAAGACGAATAGTCTGGCAATGAAAAACTGTTGTCCGAGAATCGCTTAACAAAATGTAATGTTCATACAAGACTGCTCAATACACTATAGTGTTGTAACTGTAAATGTGTTCTGGTGGCCAATGTCTGAAAATAGCTTAACAAAATGTAATGTTTATACAAGACTGCTCAATAATTTATAGTGTTGTAACTGTAAATGTGTTCTGGTGGCCAATGTCTGAGCTCACTCCCTGCGAGTGTCTAAAATTTGTGCCATGTTCTCTTCATATCGCACCAAACATTGTACATCTACTCTGTCTATATATATCCCACACTCAAGCATCGGACCTGTGGTGTATTTATTTCTTTTTTAAACCAGATTGTCACGATATTGTGAGAAGAGTTTAAATGGCTGTGACATTTTCGTGTTGTGATATTTTCATGCATAATTCTCTCAACGTTAAAAAATAAAGTCTTACCTGGGGTATTTTGAAAAGTTTCAGCAGGTTAGCCACCTGTATGGAGGTCTGGCTGGATGGGGCTCCGATCACTCCGGATATCACTTTGACTTTATTTTCAGGTGGTAACCCATCCTTACATTTGTATGAAGATCCTCCTATGTTGGTTATAGAGCCTGTGGGGAAAAAAAAACAGACGGGACAATATTAGTTAAAAACTCTTGACCATTAGTTGCCAGAAAGTTATAGTATAGATTTTTTTAGGTTTGTACCTCATCTAAATTGTAGATCCCAATCGGAATTTGATTTTTATTTAATATTCGAAACAGAAACGGAATTAGAAAAAATTAAATAGTATTTTTTATTAATTTTTAGTAATTAGTTAGTAATTTTAAAAAAAATATAAAAAAGATATAAAAATTAAAATTTTTTATTTTTTAGTTTTAAAGTTCTAAATAGAATAATAAGAATTAAGATTTTAAATATGAAGACTGAGACTAAGCACATTCTTCAATTTAGAAATAAAAATGTTAAATTTTAAAAAATTATTGGTTTTAAAATTAATATTTTATTTTTTAATTACCTCGTTCATAATTTAATTTTATTTTTATAGAAATAAATGAAAATATTTTAGAAATTTTATTAAATATATTAATTATTAATTTAATTAAATGATATATATATATATATATATATATATATATATATATATAATATATATACTGTGGAACCACCCGATAGCTTATTTTTCTTTAGTTTTCCATGGTGACGTCACCAAACCGTGATGTTTCATTCATTCTTTCCTTTGAATAACCATCTGACTATTTCCCATAAAAACGCTAATTAAAATGCATTTCAAATCTAAATCAATATCACTTTAATGTTCAATTAAAAATGTTTCTTCAAATTATTTATCTAGATATGCGAGGGATTTCATCCAAATCGTGACAAAATCACTAAATAAAAAATTTGCAGAAAAATAAATTATTGAACTATTTTTAAACTATTAAACACCCAAAAATAGATCGTTGTCTTCTCTTTAAAGAAGTTAAACTTTGATAGCTAAATATAGTTTATAGAAAGCACGGAATCAAGTAGCGTAAGATAAGGTGTTGTATTACTAAGCTTAATTCGGTTTCAATTTTTCTTTTAATATATTTGTACTCATATAGGGCTCTAAAAGAGAGAGATTATATTATATTTAAAAAAAGCAAAGGAAGTTATTGTTTTAATTTATTTGTATAGCGCTAAATATTTCAAAATTATGTTGGGCTAAAAATTTTTTTCAAAATTCAAAAAAAAAAAAAAACAGCACAATTTATCCAAATGGATAAGAAGAGGAAGATTATTGTAAACTGCGGGAGACCGGGTTAAAAAGAACCGGAATCGGATTCCGGTACAGCCCTAGTATAGATAGATGAAAAGAACAGGGTGGTCAGTTTAAATGGGCGTTCACCGGCAGGAACAATAGCGCGCGTCCAGCGTACTAATTTCAAAAGGACAAAAATAAGTGAATTTACTCTTTTAAATTTATTACACGAGTCTTTGAAGGTAGCCAAACATTTTCTTTCCGCCCTAGAACTTGACCGACCTTAATCTGTGTCTGACTCTGATATATGCTTGCACTAACAACTTGAAATTCTAGTGTTACCAACAAAATGCACAATGTGCTGTCAGAGTTGCGGTAATGTTGTTATTACTTTTCAAAACGTAAACTTTTAGCTTCGTTGGGCCATTTTCTCAAGAGACTTCTCAACACCCTCCATCTCCGACCCGACCATATCCGGGACGACGCTGGGCACATTCTCTGGACACGGGTGCCAGGGGCGGACACTAATCATATCTAACGGTAGGATTGGGTAATTCCGGGGGAATCGAATCCAAGTGGTCAGCCTCCTGGTCAGTAACCCAGTGCGCTATCGCCGAGCCACTCCATGCGGAGACATTGTCGCTGTAAACTCACACACATAACACTAGCCCCGAGGGCGTTATTGAGAGGTGGAACAAAAACACAATCGTGTCCCCTGGGGTATGTATGTAGTCGAGTGTACCGTATGGCATGCACTATTTCGTTTCACCACGAGACGGTGTGCCGCTGATGGTAATCTTTCAATATCGCTGATCTGTACCAATATCCAGGCTCAACAAATTCATGACATATAGAAAGCACATCGTTGTTTTGAGTCTTCTGCCAAAGACTAATAAAAAAAAAGCCATTTGTGTTATAATATTTTTCTTTTTAATACTGTAGAACCAAAATATTGATACAGAAAAGAATAATGCACAAAAATGGCGTCTTTAGGAAAAAAAATCAATTTAAATTGACGATGCACGTTCTGTGTAATTTATATTATGTGGTGATCACAGATTTAGAATGTCGAAAACAGCCGCTTGAGGTTCAACAATATTTACTCTGTAAGGCCTGGCAGACAGTAATGTCGAATTTCTATCTAAGACACTTTGTTATGTCAACAGAAAATCTGATATGTTTATATGTGGGGGAAAAAAAAGCGCGCTATGGAGGGGTTTGGTCTGGTAATATTTTGACGTAAATCTCAAGTGAAAAGTAGAATACTAGTATAAAGTAAGTAACTAACTAACTATATATATATATAGTTGCTGAGAAGTATATTTCAATCTACGACCATACAGAGTTGGTGATTGAATACTACAATGATAACTTGGACAGATCATTCTATTGAAATTCTCTAATAAAGGTGCTCTAACCTTTCTAACAGTCAAACTGTATCATTTCTTATTCACAAAGTAAAAAGTTGTACAACCCAAAACAAAGGTATCAAAACTCACAAATAAATTTTATCAAAGCTATCAGCGGCCATATTTCTTAAAACGCAAGTGGACAACACATTATGTTGTGTGTGTCAGCCAATGAGACCACGTCTAAATTAGCAGTCATTATCTCTTTTTATCAAATTTTGGTCACTCCGCATGCCCAGCACCTTCAAAATAGCCCCCCCCCACCACCACCCATATCACGTGACACGCGACACTGTTATGTCGTGACATGTGATCTGTTCCAGTCCCAATCACACCATACCCATTTTCCAACGCCGGTTTCTCCCACTTCATTTCCCCCCTCCCTCCCTTATCTAACTTTCTCTCACATCAGCATAACCTCCTGGGGAAAAAAAAAATTAACAACAACACTTCTCCTAGAACTGAGCCCCCACCACCCATGGTCCTAGTCCCTCCTCCGCCCCCGATACAAAACACACACGCACCTTCAATCCACTGTTCCTTTCCAACGCTGTACGCTAAATCAATACGCCGCAAAAATGGAGAAACATTCTTTTAGAAAGCTGTCATCATCAGACTCTTGATACCGCACGCGCAGTTGGAGCCTTGCGTGGATTTTCTTTTTTTTTTTTTTTGTTTGTTTTAAATCTTATTGTTATTTTCATTCGAGGCCGCATGTAGGTTATTTGTTGTGCGGTATCAAAATATCATTTACATCACCGGGGTCCCTTGCGTGAGCTAATGGCGATCATTGATGAACCTACTTCTTGTACGATCTGAGTGTGTGTGTGTGTTTGCAAAGGGGTAAGAGGGGGGGGGGCGGTTATATTAAGGATTTGAGAGAGTGGGGGGTTAGAAGACAATACTTCTTCTTCCTTTGGCTCTACTTCCCATTTAGGGCCCTGGCCTGCCATACTACTCTTCTCCACGTTTCCCGATCCATGATCTTCTTCCACACTCTCAATCCTAGGGCTTTAAGGTCTTTCTCCACCTCCTCAAACAATCTGCTTCTTTGGTCTGCCCTAGTGTTGTTTTAGTCCCAGGTCATATTTTAGTTTCAGTTTTTATTTCGTTTTTTCTGTAATAATTTTAGTTTTCGTCTAGTTTTAGTCTTGCTTCTAATTTTAGTTTTAGTTTTAGTTCTCGTTGACGAAAAGTCAACATTTTCGTTAACGAAGGTTTTAGTTTTCGTGAACGAAAGCAACACTATATTTTAGTTTCAGTTTTTATTTCGTTTTTTCTGTAATAATTTCAGTTTTCGTCTAGTTTTAGTCTTGCTGCTAATTTTAGTTTTAATTTTAGTTCCCGTTGACGAAAAGTCAACATTTTCGTTAACGAAGGTTTTAGTTTTAGTTTTCGTCAACGAAAACAACACTAGTCTGCCCTTTGGCCTTTTCTCATTGGGTGTTGTCCTATATATAAATATGTACACGCGACAGATAAACAGGCATAGGCCTAAATAAAAGATAGATTGGGTGGATTGGGGTAAAAGAACCTACAGTGAGCGTCTATACCAACACAGTCTCCACATTCCTTCCCGAGTATTACTGCAGAACTTATATTATAACTAGTTCTTTTCAAATAGCTGCCTTAGTCAGGTTTCCAAAAAATGTCTCCTAGGACTAACAACCATTCAGAATGTAGATTCCGCGAAGCAAGCTCAAATCACGTGGTCTATTTTAATATGCACTGACAGAGGTCGTGGTGCCAGTCTGAGAGAGATTGATCGGCCTTGATACCATCAGATACATTTAATCCTCAGGTCGAAAAATTCACAAATTCACATGGGCCCCAAACCTCCCCCGGGCCCCCATCGGAGGTCACCAGTTCAGTCAAAGGGGATCATGTCCATCAGTCCATGTCCACGAGGTCTCCACTAATTTATGCGGATGGTGTAGCTTGGAAGTCCATACGATGATAATCTGTCAAATATTTTTAAAGTAGAGATTAGAGATCTGAATTTTTTTTTTTCAACGATGCCATCTAAGTCTGGCAAGCGTGACCCCCCCCCCCCCCCAGGATTACCATGAAGATAAAAAAGATGCACCGGTAGTTCTTAATTACTCTCGGTTCATGGTCAAGAGATAACATTCAACCTTGTTAGTGGCCAGGGGTCATCTGAACGCAAATAGAACGCTGGGTCTTGGGACAGTGTTTGACACAGGGCAGTCGCATAACGTTGTTGTTGTTGGTACCGATGTGCAATTACCGCCAACAAATAAAATATGTCATAAGGGTTCCCAAATTATAGATGGAACACCTCATAAACTTATCATGTTTCAGATTTGGTGATGTCAGGCTCCAATGGCAATGAATGGAATCTACTGGCCTTTTATTGGCAGTAACTGCTAATAATCAAATATATATTTTTTTATCACGAATTCTTTCTCTCATCTTTAGCAACCGAGCACACAATCCATGTTTCATTCCGAAGCCTACCTAACACATCTTTAGCATCGGAGCACACAACCCATGTGTCATTCCAAAGCCTACCTAACACATCTTTAGCATCCGAGCACACAACCCATGTGTCATTCCGAAGCATAAATAGCACATCTTTAGCATCCGAGCACACAACCCATGTGTCATTCCGAAGCATAAATAGTACATCTTTAGCATCCGAGCACACAGCCCATGTGTCATTCCGAAGCCTACCTAACACATCTTTAGCATCGGAGCACACAACCCATGTGTCATTCCAAAGCCTACCTAACACATCTTTAGCATCCGAGCACACAACCCATGTGTCATTCCGAAGCATACCTAACACGAAATCTTTAGCGTCCGAGCAAATCACCCGTATACTGTTCATTGTGTGTTATGACTCACTATCCCGACATCCGCTTCCAGCCACCGACTACCACTGACTGCCACTAGCTACCAATCAATGCCACTGACTACCAATCACTGCCACTAACTACCCACATCTACCAGACACGTCAGCTACAATGAAAAAAATAAACAACTTAAAATGAAAATAATGAAAACAAACTTAATGTAAGCGCGAGGGTCGGAATAAAAACAACAATAACAACCCAGAAGTCGTCGTTCTTGGAAGAGAAGGTTTCTGGGAAGAGGAGGTAGGGAGTGGGGGGGGGGGGGAGGCTGATTTCCCGCCAAATACCTGTCATCGAACACAAAAGAAATTTAGTTCGTCTGCTCCGGGAATCTGACATTTCGTCGCTGGAGCCACATTCAGAAACGTAGCAGGGAAATAAAGAATAAACTCTCTAGCAGACGTGCTGACGTCAGAGCGGGGAAACCCGGGCCAGAAGATCTATAATTTTCTTAATATAATAGAAGTGAGATCTTGTGTACAGTTCCAGGCACACGAGTGTGTGTGTGGGCGCAAACTCTCCTACAAATATATAGATCATGTCACTACAAATTACAATAAAACTAATATGTACTTTCCTTTATACATCAAAATGCATCACATGCGACATGTCGGCCATGTTGGAACATTGAATTTGTCTGTTTTTTTTTTTTTATTATTCATTTTGTGCGTGTACTTTAGGAATAAGACAACAAAAACAAAACAACAAGACAAACAATTGCTCAAGCAAATTTAACCACACCATACATACATTTCAAAAATATCATCGCGGGGGAAAATCAAACAACAGGAGACTCATCAAGTCTAGAATTAACAGAGTATTTGAAAAAAAAAAACATTAAACGGTAAAACATAAAATTGCTGTTTATCCCTGAAGGGCTGTTTCGCTGTAATCTCGGTGTCGCACGTGATCACAGTTCTGTTTGTTCTAAGGATGCAGAACCGGCCGGGTTCTCAACCGGTGGTGGTACGCGCACCGAAAGTGGTACGCGAAAAGATTATACACGGGGGTACGCAGCGACATATAATTTTTCCGTTGAAAAAAAAAACAAACAAAGAGTTTCAAGATGGTCGCTGTGTGACTCGCCAAACCACGTGACCAAGTATCTACTTAGAAAGGTAAATAAGTACATTTATTTGCGAACTTACGCGCGAGGACTGCCCGGGAACATGCTATCACACCCTTCGGAATGAGAACCGCTGATGTAGGTTAAACTGAGGCCCATAGGAAAAGTTGGTTGTCGGTTGTTGTTGGTTTTTTTTTTTGCGTCGTTCAGCCCGCTATTTGTGTGTGCAGCCCTTGTGTTTCTGATTGTTGCCACTTTGGACAGTTAACAAAATCTTCTTGAAATGACATTTTCTTTTCCGTCCCTTTTTTTTTAAAGTTTGGCTTTTTTGTTTTTAAATGCCATGATCTAGTTTAGCAGATGAAAGGATTGTTCCAGAAAGTTTCATTCAGTTGTCGTGCTTTCGTCACGGTTTTGTATTGTAAAATGTGATTTCATTAATAATAATACTCTAGCATACAGATATTAATCGAATGTTTTGTTTTTTTTAAGTTGTAAAAACAATGCCTTATCAGAAGCCGCTATCTAATCTTGGACCCCTTACATTGAACCAAAAACTGGGTGCCCTTTTTTACCAGAAACCGCTTTGTAAATTTGGGCCCCTTACAAACATCAAAAACGGGGAACTGATGGCCCATTTTTTATAAGACATCGATCTATTATTAAATTATAAAATAGCCGATAACTTTTCTTGACCAAGTCCCAGGCATGCGTACGAGTTAAGACACCCTCTCCCCACCCCATTTTTACGACGGCCATAGGTAGCCACCAGAGGTGTGCGGATCTTGAAATTTAGCGTCCGCGTCCGTCCATGGATTTCTATCAATGATCCGCGTCCGCAGAATCTTACAACATTGGTTTGCAGTCAGTCTGCGCGTCCGCATTGCTGAAATTTAGCTGTTTAAATGACTTGGAAATTTTTTATGGTAACGCTAAAGAAGATCCGCGTCAGTCCGCGAGTCCGCAACTTAACCATACGAAGCGTCCGCTGTCAGTCCGCGGATTCGGAAAAGTCTGCGGATCTGCGTCCGCTGTCCGCTCATCTCTGGTAGCCACCGACTCACACAACCCTAAAATGATATAAGTATACAATCACGTCTGCCATTAAGTATTAAGCAACTATCTAAGTGGCGTAACAATACTGAAAGGTAATAAAACTTTCATTCCAATACTTTCATTAACAACTGAACGATTCTCTAACGTCACATTCCCAGCCTTCCTCCCCCTCACCTCTCATTCCAATTCTAACAATTATACCCCACCCTCCTCCTTTCATCAAACACGAAAAAAAAATCGATTTTCCCCCCTATATGTGTATTTTTTTTTTTTTAGAACAGATGTGGGAAAAATACAACAACAACGACGACGATAAAAATAAATCCCTACACAACAAAACATAATGAAGTTTGGTTTGTCTGAGAGCCCTGTCTCCCAAATGTATCCCAAGTTTAATTTACAGCCACCGAGGTCATTGTATCGCAGCCAATCAGAGAGAAATGATTTATAAGTCGACACACGACATATTCAAAATGGGGAAAAGGGGCGGGTGGGAGGAGGGGATAGTGATAAATTAAATGTATTCAATGAATAAACAAAACAAAAAAACAACGCCATACATAGACAACGGTAAGCTTTGCCATCATCTCCAAACTGAAGCTCTGTGTATTGTTTCCCTTTATTACTAACCTATAACTACGTCACAGTAAGCTATTGTACTGTTACAGACGTAGCCATCGGGCGCAAGTCATGGTCTTCTTCAGTGGTTGACTCGACACGTTGAACCTGACGTTGCACCCTCGACATAAAAGCCAGAGATTTGGGGGAAAACAGTGGAGTTAATGATGACCCCCAGACATCACGATTGGGGAAACAGTGGAGTTAATGATGACCCCGACATCACGAATGTCAACCTTTGCCAACATTTATGCTTTCATAAAGTTAACAAAAAAAAGTAAACCACTGCAAATAGCCGCGCCTAAGTCAATTTACCCAGAATTCGCAAGGGAAAAAAAAACGGAGGCCAATTCAATGTATCCGCACTGATAATACCAATAGCCGGCATGCAGCTCTGAGAAAACCTTTCTTGGCCACCATTATTATAAAACTATTACAGTGGTTCTTAAACTTTTACCTTTCGCCACCATCTATGAAAAAAAAATGATCGCGATCAGGCTGCCAGGAACCGACTTTAAATTGTGTCAAATACAAAAGAGTCATTAAAACACGTCTACACCAGATCAATTATTTATGGACATATATACCTAATTAAATAGTATTTTCAGCGATCCCCACATGGACCTTGTCTTGCGCCGTAGCAGCAGCAGCAGTGGGCCTCGACCAAGAACACTTCGAGAACTTCTGGGCTGTAGAAAGAATTTCTTTTAAAAGGTTTTACTACTACGATCTGACTCATTTTTTTTTTCCCCACTGTAAAAAAAAAAATAAGAGATATGGTGGGTGGCATTGTTGGGAATGGGGGGGGGGGGGGGAAGTACCTGACATGTGACTCACAAAACACATATAGGTGAACATGGTCTGAATCTTACTCTGGCGAGAACAGGACTGCCCTCATCTCTAGACAGTCTTGTTAGAGACAAACTCCATTAATGTCAGTAGGACTTCATCCATCCGATTCCATTTATTACGATAATCGGGTCAAAGGTCGCGTTTATTTCAATGCCTTGAAGAATTTGCGTGTGATTTTCTACTATTTTTTTTTAAAACTTATAAACGTTATGAATTATAACAGCTTTGACATAGAAATAAAAAAAAATCAAGTTTTCATATAAATACCATAAAGTGAGCAGAGCAACTTTCAAGACAATTGCAAAACATGCTCATATCAGGACCTGTGGTCAGTGCATTAAAACATATCAGTTTGTCCTCTAATTTTACACCTACATTTCGCAGGCCTTTTTGGTCACTTTAACAGAAACAATTGTTCAATACTTTATACACACTTATGGCAAGACTAGTGTTCAAGTTTACTAGAATCTTTTGATCTAAGATGTTCTAATTTCAAAACTTCCATAATTACAGGCCAAGTGGTCAGTTTACTCGAAGCATTCAATCTAAGATGTTCTAAATTCAAGAATTCCACAACTTCCAAGTGGTCAATTAACTAGACTCATTTGGTGCTTTGTCCTATTTTCCTCAAACATATATAGCGGGACTAGCGGTCAGTTTACTGGACACGTTAGGTACTCTGTTCTATTAGAGGGCCCCCAGATTTGTATACAGTAAACAATAAAGAGACGCACCAAAGCTCGATTGATCACGAACTAGTGAACAAAAAGTAATTAAACAATATGAACAAATAGAGCCACCTCTGGAATGAGCCATTAATACCTGTGCGGTGATGGCGCTGGGTATGTGGCGCTGAGTGCGCACGTCTATCAGTATCCATCGACAGTGCCAGTTTTAAATATATGCTGTGAATTGAGTTACTGCGAGACGTACTTCGATGTTGGCGCTGGGTATGTGGCGCTGAGTGCGCACGTCTATCAGTACCCATCGACAGTGCCAGTTTTAAATATATGCTGTGAATTGAGTTACTGCGAGACGTACTTCGATGTTGGCGCTGGGTAGGTGGCGCTTTGATCGATGAGCCCCCCCCACCCCCCCCCCCACCGACATTTGTCAGCCTGCCCTGAAATTCAAGATATCTCCCAGTAACGGATCCGTCACTCTCAGTCCAGCGGTTATTGTATGGCGCAGCTGATTAATGGTCAGACGGTTTAGGAACGTTCGCTCTTTATGGGGCTATCATGTTTTTACTACACCAACAACGTGGAATTTCTATATGATTTTTTGTCATACCCTCTCTATCTGCATTGTTCTTTTTTTTTATATACATAACACAAGATGTCTAAGATTTCACATAGCCAGGCAACGGTCAAGTTGACTTATTTCGTGGTGAAATGTGAAAAACGTCATGTAAGAGAAAACGAAACGACCTATATTCGTTTTCTTACACAGATATATATATATATATATATATATATATATATATGTATATATATATATAATTTATTTTTATGTCCCTCACTTTGTATAACGTCATCTCTATATCAACACACATGTGTTGGGTATTTATTTATTTATTTTCAAAAAAGATACATCAAAAAATACGTTTTAATAACACTTATCGAAACTACAATATTCAAATTTAACAATAAAATAAGATAATCAGATAGAAAATTAATGATAGAACAAAGCTTTAGGCTAAAAATTTCATAGCTTTAAATTGATTCAAACCGAATTAACTATCTAACGCCGTATAAAGTAACATATCACATTTTAAAGAACGCAGTATTCGAAATTGTTCAGAAATAAGTCACCGATACACGAAATTTTAATATTTATTAATAGGTTAGTGTCAGCGTCGCTAACTACAACTAGGATGTGGAACGAAAAAACAAAACTTGCAAACTAATAAGATCAAAAATTAAAAATAGCATCAAATAATGACAGACACACAATACAAAATGAGACACAATGTAAACTATACGGTAATACAGACACACAACAACAAAATGAGACACAATGTAAACTATACGGTAACACAAAGCATGGGTATTTTCATTTGTTATTCACAACAAATTGAATAAAGTTAATTTAATATCTTCACAAAACATGACGTAAAGATGCTGTTGTTCTGTGTGCTGGCTGCTTGCACTGTATTTACCGAGCACACAGATAATTAGCCGAACGTATTACGTAGTTGCATTATTATCGGTGGTTGTATTTTGTTTTCTGTAAAATCTCATTTGTGTGTTCAATATCTTGTTAGAGGCAGTTGTTTGTTTTTTTTGCAATCACACAAGGAAGAGAACTCATGCGATTTCCAAAATATCGCTACTCGCCTGAGAAATGCAATGTTCTCTGCATAAAGGCACCGCTGTAGCTACAGTTGGTTGGGGAGGGGGAGGGGGGGCCACATAGTTGGATGCAGTGGTTCTCAAAGTTTGTGTCACGAGCTAATTTGAAGTGGGTCGCCACAACATTTTGTAATAATCTCTTAGTATTGTAAATATTGAGTCATGGTTAAATCCAATATTGTTGTTATTTCTTTAAATGGGGACCGTAAAAATGAAACACGTTTCTTCCCAGAGAGTTATGAAAACTTGAGAATCACTGATTCGATGTATGAAAGTTGCTTTTATTTTTGAAAAAAAAAGAAGCTTCAGATGAATTAATAAGAAGACTTCAGTTGGTTATGTATGCAATGATTTGTGTATAAGTTATAAAAAGATTGTATTAGTTGGGTATGCAATGATGTATTAGGTATAAAATGATGTTAGTATTAGTTAGGAATACCATGTTGTGCGAATTAGTTATGTATATAATGTGTGTATTAGTTGTAAATACAATGTTGGGCGTATTAGTTATGTATAAAAGGTTGTGTATTAGTTGTGAATACAATGTTGTGTGTATTAGTTATGTATAAAAGGTTGTGTGTAATAGGTATATATGTTGTGCGTATTAGTTATGTATATAATGTGTGTATTAGTTGTGAATACAAAGTTGTGTGTGTATTAGTTATGTATAAAAGGTTGTGTGTAATAGGTATATATGTTGTGTGTATTAGTTATGACTACAATGTTGTGTGTGTTTATTAGTTATGTATACAATGTATTCATTTTTCTTTTGAAATTTCTTCATGGAGATTAAAAGGGATGCAACTAGGGGACGACACGCACGTGTGTCACATAAACCAAAGGGTCAATATGACAAGAGTGTGTCATGTCGAGAGAAGTAAGCCCCTGCCATGGCCACATCACTTATCCATGGCACTCGGCGCTGACAATGTATAGATAGGAGATGTATGTGGACCAGTAACGTTTGTGGCTGTTTGTGGTGTTTCAGCCACACGTCTGTTTTAATGTTGGTGATTTATTTCTTGTTTGTTTTGTCATAACTAATACTGATTAGTTTATTTACTAGCTGCACCCTGCAAAACCTTTGCATAGAGTTATATTCCCTTAGGCTTTATCAGTAGGCTAGGTTATTTTTGGTCTCCAGCAGATCCGACTTTTTCATGATTTTTATTACTATTGTTTACGTTTGACGATTTTAAACTGGAGTACTGTTGTATTAATTCTTTACTTTCGATTTAACGCAGAACCCACACCGCTATTATTTATATAGATTTTGTTGTAATGAAAAAATAGATCAGTAAATCTAGGCCCAGCCTGAAATTCTTGTGGCCCACTGATAACAAATTGTGCAATTTCGGGTCCATGTGGCCTCATTTTTTCTCCCCATTTTCCGGCTAAATAGATAAATACGTTTTGCGAGATGCAGGCCCATTCTTCAAGGCTTGGGGCCCATAAAAATTGTTCGAGCTACCTAACTGTCATGGTGGACACGCGCGAGTAATAAAGTACTCATCTCAATACGTGGCTAGTTACAGTGCTCATATGAATACGTGGCTAGTTACAGTGCTCATCTGAATACGTGGCTAGTTACAGTACTCATCTCAATACGTGGCTAGTTACAGTGCTCATCTGAATACGTGGCTAGTTACAGTACTCATCTCAATACGTGGCTAGTTACAGTGCTCATCTGAATACGTGGCTAGTTACATAGCTCATCGGTGAAGAGGAGTGGGAATGAAAAAAGACAAGCAATTTAAGTCTTTTCCGTTTCGGACAAAGGACATTTCAGAGCATTTTTAATGAGAGGGAAGTAATCATGTTGAATAACTGTTACAAAAATAAATAATGATTACGCCCCTTTGATTAGCTTTTATTATTTATATTTAAAATATAAGCAAAAACGGTATATAAGAAACTCTTTTATTTTGGCCCTGGAAGGTCAGATCGCGAAATGGACTTTTGATGTACACTTGGCAGGCCAAGACCTACAAAATGATATATACATCATGGGTCTAGGACTTATGGTTGCTGAGATCTAGGGCGCTCCTTTGTTAATATAGCTTATATAGTAAAATACGGTACTTTATAAGCCCCCTTTTTCGGTCCTCAGAGGTCCTATCGCAAAATGCACTTTTGACGTACACATGGCAGGCCAAGACCTACAAAATAATATATACATCATGGGTCTAGGACTTATGGTTGCTGAGATCTAGGGCGCTTCTTTGTTAATATAGCTTATATAGTAAAAAACGGTACTTTATAAGCCCCCTTTTACGGCCCTCTGAGGTCAGATCGCGAAAAGGACTTTTGCTGCACACATGGCAGGCCAAGACCTACAAAATGATAAATACATCATGGGTCTAGGACTTATGGTTGTTGAGATCTAGGGTGATGACGGACGGACAGACAGACAGACAGACAAAACGGGGACAATAGAGTATTTTTTTCGAAAATGCTCTAACTAGGCAACAAACATTTACACATAGGGACCATCACAAAACACACAAACCAAACCATTTAACTAAACCCTAACAAAAACACGAAATATACATACAAAGCAATCTAACTGACCCCGAAAAAACGTACAAAAGATGCCTGCCTACAAACCATTCTAGCTGCCCCTTAACAAACACACACTAAGCACACACACACAAAATATCAACAACTAATTTATATATCAGTAAGTGGGTGAAGATTTAACTGAGTATAATAAAATAAATACAAATCAAATAAAGCGAGGAGATGTGAATCAGGTTTTTATACTGGGGGTTGGTTGATGTCAAGGCCGTGGAGAACATCAAATACATCTGGACCGGGTCGGATCAGAAGGAAAACATCTTTCAAACTTCATTGCAAAGTTCCGAAGATCAAGGACGTTTCTAGAAGGTCGAGCTAAATCATGGCGGCCAAGTTTATCATCTAGAGAGACGGACATGACTGTTACTTGGTTCAGTGAAGTTAATCAAAACCCAACAAGGAACGGTAGAATTATACAACCGGTAAGCGCAGATTACAAAAAAAGCCTATTTGCCTTTCAAGTTACACTGCTCTGCTTTAAGTGGTTGTTAAATTTAGTGTTTTCTTTGGAGATATTTCAACACCAAATGTGTGCTTTCCTCTAAGTTTTTATTTAAATTGTATATCAATTAGGTCATTAGATTCCATTCGTAATAAAAAAAAATTTAATGTTACGAAAACGTTTATTAAAAGCTTAAGGTATTATTCAATTTTTTAATTAATTTTTTTTTTTTTTTTTGCAAAAGTCACTGGTTTTTTTTATTAGCCTGAACACGATGACCAGGATCTGTGGAACTTTATTGACCTCCTCCTTTAATCATTAGACGTATCAGTTTGAACAATTCAATAAACTTCATTTTTTTTCGATACTAAAACAGAAAAAAAAAACTATCAACACGCAAAGAAATTAAAATTTAATAAAGGAAATATTTAGATCTGTCTACGTATTGCCTCACCTGTTTTATGAGACTTCGCGCTTAATTAAAAGCATTTTATTTGGGGTGAGCACTGAGTCCATAAACACACACACACACATACACATACAAATTCATACTCTCCCGCTCACACACAGACGGACAGACCCACCCACAGAAGAACCCCTAGGAACCAATGAAAATTGATTATTCTACTTCTCCGAGACGTGATACGAGGGTTTTCTCGAGACGACCCTCCAAACTCTGCGGATGCACACAAACGAAAACATGCTTATAGGATCAATGTCAACTTGTCCGTTTGAAATTGTCTCTTTACGTCAGATTGTCCGACATGGTGACGGGGGTGGGGGGAGGGGAGGGGGCGCTCCTTGCTACAAATGAGTTCAACCATGGAAATCTAGATATAGCATCAGGAAAGACAACCAATATTTTAAAAAATACGGTTTAGGCTGACACACAATCAAGTGTTTAGCGTTAGTCTTCATGTTTAATAGCAGTTTTGTATATTTGGTACTTATGTTTTTATGAAATAAACACAAACGCAATTAAAGTTTGAAAACTTTTAATAACAAATTTTTTAATTTAAAATGTTTATTTTGTCAATTTAATTATTTTTCGTTTTTTCATTGGTTTTCCATGAACGGTCTCATTCAATTGCTTAACATAATTTTTAGACGATCAATTAAGAAATTTAACATAAATAAGTTCTTTTAAATTATGATTGAAATAAAAAAATAATTTCTTCAATCAGCAATGACTCATCAATTGTTACTCTATCAACAATTTAAACAATTTTTTTTTTATTTGTTTGTTCTAGAAATAGTTTCAGACTACTTGCTGATCTTTTCAATGAATTGAATACTTTCCAATTTAGTAGGCAAGTAGAGAAGGTGTACTCAGATGGCTTCAATAGCCCTCCTCTGTTGACATTGTTAAAAAAAACATCCAGCTTTTTCAATCTTAATTCGTCAATGTCTTTAAAATTTTTATCGACTAATGTTTCTCTAAAGCTTTTATTTTAAAAATTATGTTATTATAGTATATATATGAAAATGTAGTAAATTGAAAGGGCTTTTTAACAATATATGTTTCAAAGTGATATTATTATGCAAGTATTTTATTATTTTTAAAAAGTTTAGATGAAAAAAATAAACAAAAAATAAATAAATTAAACAATTCACAAACACAAAGAAGAAAAAAATTCATTATGATTCATTTTAATAAAAGTTACTTTTTATTAAACTACATTCAATTCTGTGTGTAGGATATTTTGAAGACATTATAAATCAGATACAAAAGATATTTTAAAATTTCTAAAAATGATGTGTTTTAACAGAAAAAGGACCAAAAATCTGCTGAGATCAACATTAACATGCAACAAGGAAAATTCAAAACAATAAAAATCTAAGCTATGGCAAAACTAACATTCTAATGTCTATTGATAACACAAAGCTCAATTTCAGTATGTTTTATACACTTGCTAAAAATATTTTACAAGATTAGTGTAACTATTATACCAGCTTATGATAATTTTTCATAGAACATTATATTTATTTATCAATCCGGTCACTCTTCTCTACACCCCCCCCCCCCCCATATTTATTGTAATCCTGTATTATGGTTATTTGGTCAACAGTAAGTTCCTTAAAATTTCCCATTTACTTAGTCTGTCATTTAAATGTTCCAAATCCATTTGCATTATGCATAGTGGACATAACCGAAACAGTTTTATTGTCCCTCCATCGTACTGTCATAACTCCCCTTCTAACTCATCTCATATCCCCTTTTTATATTTTTCAAAGATTTGGGAATACCTTTTTACATGTCCTAAGAATAGTTCCACATGCTCCTACCCCTAAATTCCATAGATCTTTAGACAATTGTATAGTAGTATAAAAATTATCGACTAATAATTTATACCCCTTTAGCTAAAGATTTAATTAATTTCATTACCACCCCATATGCCAATCCAAAATCAATATAAGTATACCTAGAAAGAGAATCAGCTAATACCCATAACTTCATTCACCACTTAGTCGGTTTATCCCTTATGTACTGCCTAAAAATATATCTACCCTTATTTCATCATTCTTTAATCTATTGATATATCTTGGTAAGGCTGAAACAATTTTATACATTACAATCTAATAAAGTTAAAGAAAAAAATTTACTTTACATAACTTGTTGGTTTTGTCTTCAGTTTGAGGATTAGACACCTTTAGAAAGCTCATTATAGATTTCAATCTATCACGAAACATAAAAGCTCTGGCCCAAAGTCCATTGTATAGTGATTTAGTAGACCAGAAGCGGTCAATGTTCTGTAGGTTTGAACAAGTCCAGCATACATGATAAGTCCACAGAATCTGTAGAATTCATCTGGTGTAAGATCAAACCAGCCTTGGTAAAACACAAGGTTTTGTAGGTCCATAATGTCTGGCATTGCTATTATTAGTCACAAATATGAATTACTAAGTCCAAAGTAAAATAAAGTTTTAAAAATGCCACTGCATTGCAGAATTTCCTAATGTCTTCCCTTGTTTTAGCTCCTCCGAGTTGTTGAATGCCTGGATCCCTCTCAGGTAGAAAATTCTTTGGTGGTTCTGCACGTGTAATGTTCATTCAATTTTCATTCATATCACCATGCCATATGATCTGGGGATAAAAAAAATATGTAAAGAAAACCAAATAAAAAAAAAAATTCAGCTTATTTATCGAGCTACAACTAATTATTTATAATGATGAAAACAAAATATCATCAATACAGATATATAAATATTATGTAAACTTCAGTTTTTTTGTTTGTTTTTTTTTTTTTTTGTGTTTACGAAAATCTGCTGATTGGCAATAACACAAAAATAAAACAGTAACAGTAATTCTAGCGGTAGAGAACTAAATAAATAATATTTATACATAAACCTTTATATAATAAAATATAAATCTTATACTTTTCTCTGTATTTATAACTATTCCACATTTTAAGTTCTAAAGAATAAATAAATGAATAAATAAATAATAAACATAAAGATCATTAAGACAAAGTCAAAGCATGTTGGTTCAATACTTACACATGTGAGTTTGGAAGTGTTGAAAACTTGAATTAAAACTAATATTTTCAGCTTCAAAGTCATCTGAAGAAGTAATGAGCTCCCAAGTTTCATCTTTGTCACTTGAATCAAGTTTATTTTCCTCTAAATAATCAGATTCTGAGTCCATTTTAGTGTAGTCGAATGACTGACAAAACGTAAACAAATCAAAATAGCGTTCGTGGCCAGTCACCTGAAAGCGTTATTTTATTTACGAGAAATTGTAGTTGAAATAAAAATTGACAATTATTTTTTAGTGGAAAGTATTTAGAAAGCATTTTTTTTAAATAAAAATATTATACTAGACTTAAAAAGTCACATTTTATTGTATGCCGTCTGTTGGGCTTTAATCCTTGCGCCAGCCTAAACCGTACACGGCTAGAATGAAATTTTGTTTGGTTGTCTATCCTGGTGTTATATCTAGATATCCATGGTTCGACCACCTCTCACCCTAGCCACCGGAAATTCCAAAGAAAAGTGTGTTTTGTTTGTTTATTTTTCTAAAATCGGACAATGCCGTGTGCAGCCCATGTTTAAATGAAATGAGTTTTATACATTTTTCTCTCGCTAATTGGTCATTGGTTTTGAATATATGTTGATCCAATATATTTTGTAGGATCATTAGTATGGGGTTTCAACGTATGAACTTATAAGTTAGTGAATTTAACCTTTTCTAGAAATGTACATAAATTTACACCATAATACCCCCCCCCACACACACACACAGACGCGAAGAGTTCGACGGGAGTACGCGCTGCACCTGACTGAGAACATGCACGGCTGCAGCGAAAACAATGAAAATAAGGGAAAACATGACTGTAGAAACAATGAAAATAAGGGGAAAACATGACCGTAAGAAACAATGAAAATAATGGGAAAACATGACCGTAAGAAACAATGAAAATAAGGGAAAAACATGACCGTAAGAAACAATGAAAATAAGGGAAAAACATGACAGTAAGAAGCAATAGATGTAAGTTGTTTTTTTATACTTTACGAAAATAAATAAGGGAGTACACATATGTCGAAAGTTTGGAAAACACTGATGAGTTAGTGAGTCCGGGCAAAGGGTATGTCCTCGGAGCATTGTTTTAAGTCAACCATTTGAGCCAACGTGTCATCACACTCCGGGACCAGGTTGGTGATAATGTACTCCGGGCTTGTCCTCCGAGGGCTGCATTTTGGCCTACCTTGGTGCTGCACTACCACTCACGAAACGCATACACCATTCACAGATGCAATATTCATTCGCCGACATACTAATGTAGTGAATGAGAGATGAAACAAGACCCAGACAGGTAAACAGGCAGAAAACAAAATCAACCGACAGATAGAAGGACAGAAAAAAAAAAGATTAACAGAAAGATAGACAGGCAGAAAAAAAGAAATAATAATAGACAGACAGATAAAGAAACATAAAAAAAAACACTTCTATATAGAGTGTATATATATCTACAGACTAATCGTCATAAGGAGTGAGGAAGATCGCCAAATTAATACATTTACTCCGATGGAAAGTTTATTCTCAAGAGACTCGTTTTTTTTTCTTGTTCCTATTTTTTGTTTGTTTGTTGTTGTTGTTAAAATCTTAAGCTTTTAATGTTTATGTGAGAGTGTTATTTCTGTTTCCATGTCAACGCGCGGGTTTTAAGTCTGCATGTTTGTATACGAACTTAATCAAACCTCAAGTGATGTACTCCACCTGTCTAAAAGTGGTGGGCGCCGAAATAAGTATGAGAGTGTGTGTGCGCATATGTTAAGAGCAAGACAGTAAACAGCCTGACTGCTTCCATTCACGGTGTAAATCAGATTGATGGGATTGAACAAACCAACAAACAAACTAGGAATTCCTCGGTACCGGAAGTCTGAAATAAGCCCGACCCTAATTCGGGTCAGCGCGATCTTCCCTGGTTCACGCTGACCTTTTCTCAAAAAAAAAACGATAATTGACACTAAAATCCGTTGAACTTGATTCTCCTTGCAGACGAATCCAAGAAAAAAAAATTTGTAATCGTGATACGGATATTGCTTAAAATATTTTTAAGATAACTCCTGTTGTCCGAAAACAACAAACAGTCTGATCCCTTAACTGTTGGGACCTGACCTTGTGTGAATCGAATTACACAGAGTTTAAAACAATATAAAGGATATAAGGAATGTTTTTTGTTCCACAGTACAAAAGCCGAGACGAGCTTAAGGGTATAGCTTGCCCTAAGTACAAAGCGGATGTAAGGGGATGTCCAGTTTATGCGGCCACAAAGGGCGTCGAAAAAAAGCACTGTTTAATATTTTTTTTGCACTTTTAAGATTGGGAGGAGGGCGCAATTAAAATGTAGCTCGCCCAGGGCGCCGCAAGAGCTAGCGACGTCCATGCTAATACTATCCAATTTTTACGTTTGTTTTCTGTTCATATGCTGTTTATCGCCATGAAGGTCGACATCCTCAAGCTTGAGGGTATCATTGCTGGTGTATTCTGACGATGGCTCAAATCGTCAACACAGCATTGATGAATTCTTCGTGCATAGCTGCGAAATGGTTACGAAAAAGGATGCGTTTTTCTGACTGCATGTACTTGCAGAGGTGGACGCCATAAGTTAATTTTGACTCGTTTGAACTTTGTTCTGTAGTCAATGGCCTGACCGACTTAGTTGTTGGGACTGTGACTAGTGCCGACAAAAACAAAAGCAATAGTTTGATTGTTTTGAGGATTTGGTCCGACATTGCATACACAATGACTATAGCCACAACCATAGCATGCACAATGACAATAGCTACAACCATAATGACTATAGCCACAACTATAACACGCAAAATGACTGTAGCCAACATGTCCATCATCTGGGTACAATGCCGGTTGACTGGGTCGTGCTGGGCGTGGTCCAGATTTCTGATCACGTGATCACGTCAAAAGGTCATCACCGGAGGCTGTTTGTAGCTGGGAGGAAACAGACGGGGGAATAAAATTAAGTGAGTGGAGAAAGAGCAAAGTGAGAGATAGAGAGTTGGGGGAGGGGGGGAATAGAGAAGGCGGTGGGGTGGGGGTGGGGGTGAAGCGATTGACCATTCGAATGCACGACGGAAAGACTGAGTGTGCAAATAGCCCCATTTTGACCTCGCTTATTTCTTCCTTCCGGTCCAACTCCTTCTCCCCCCAACCGCCCTATTACATACGTCCCTCTCCCCCATCCCCCATCTCTGTGCCCTGTGCTGGGCATTATTATTTCCAGGGATAAAAACTGTATCAGGGGCTGATTTTATTTGTCTGCCAACATTTTTTTTTCTCTTGACAGACTTTTCTGTCTTGTAAGTTTAGCAGTTTACAGCTTTTGATTTCATTTTCTGCCCAGTGATTAGGAAAAAAATGAATAAAAGAAATAAGAGGAAAACTTTTTTAAAAATATTTTTGGTTTAAAATTTCAACCACTGGTCATTGTTTACTTTTTTTTTTATTATTAACATAACAAAATATAATTGAAAAAAAAAACTGGCCAGATGAAAAGGTTAAGTTGTGGAGACAACTAGAGAAAAAAGGTTATCTTAACAAATGAGGTAAAAGTCATAACCTACTTATAATAATATCTAAATTTAGGGATATATTCTTTTTTTTTTACCTTACTGGCTAAAATAACACTTATAAAAAAAAAGGAAAATTGAATTCCTAACTGAATTTTATGAAGAAGAGATAATATTATGACTGACCATCTTTTCAAACGTCTGGGTCACTTTCATATGTGTCTACCACAGTAGAGAGTTTATATATATATATATATATATATATATATATATATATATATATATATACATAAACAAGAAAGCTTGGCTGTTGGAACTTGCGGTTTTTCCTAGATGTGTAATAGACTCCACAAAGAAACTAACCACCACATAATAAAACTCAGGCATAAAAACTGTTATATCTTCGTTCCTCCTCCCCTTGGAGTTCTCTCAAAACTCAGGCATAAAAACTGTTATATCTTCGTTCCTCCTCCCCTTGGAGTTCCCTCCCTCATCTCAACAGTGAGACGCTCGGTTTATTTTTTATGTGTGAATTACAACTGGCCAAAGAGCTGTGCCCCCCGATCTATTCACATCTATGGACCACATTTTGACCGCGGTCCGGGGGCGAAAGGTTATGGGCTCAGCTCCTGTTCACGGTAATAAAAGGAGAGTCCGGTTAATTCTGTGCCGGTGTTCTTTCCACTTTTTTTTTTAACCCCTTCCAGTGTTAATAATTTTGGTAGATTGAGTGGTGGGATTCATGAACATAGATGTGTTATGATGCAGCTATATATATATATATATATTAGGGTGGGTCCAAAAAATTTTTTTTATTGAAACATTATTAAAAAGTTGTTACATCATGGTAGTACATGGAATATGTACAAATATTTGAAAACTACATAGTTTTACTACTCCCAACTTTTGTTCGAAATTTTAACCATATTTACTGTGAGTTTTTTGTGACTAAACATGTTAAATTTGTGACCTAGGCTATTCAAAAAAGAAATGATATGCATATAAAATGTATGTTTTATCTTTATAACCTTTTTTATGAATAACTAATTAGTTCAGACAACTGGGATAAGCATTGCATCCATTTTTTTCTCAATATAACTGGTGTACCATGTATACCATTATCGGTAG
>JAGDYQ010000024.1:7309504-7376648 GCA_021962125.1 Bulinus truncatus
CAGACAGAAAATATGCAAATGCACACAAAATCACACAAAGACAAATACACATATCCAAACACACAAAGATAAACAAACCCTATGCAAAGAAACATATATATATATATATATATATATATATATATATATATATATATACACACACCTATTTGCAAACACACACAGCACCAACCCTAACACACAAAATGAATTTATTTCATAGAATTTATTTCGTATTTAAAAAAAAAAAACTCATCTTCAAACCAAAGCTGTCTTAAAAAAAAATATATCTACAAAAAACAAACAATTGACTCTCCATCACAGATGATTAACCTTTTACGCTGACCGCTTCTGTTCAATTTCTTCTGTCTGCCTCGGTCACGGTGTGGTCAACGTTTGTCTGACCTCCCTTGTCCTGTGAGGAAACTTTGTTTGATTGATTGTAACAATGACTCGAGTATTAGCACACACACAAGAACTCTCACGAGTCATTCTTAGTCAATCTTTAAAAAATATATTAATTATTATTTGAAATATGAATTCATGATGTTTTAAAGAGCGAAAAAAATAGATGGTTGAGTGGTGGATCGTTATATTTACTTCAATTGATTGATTGTCTTGATTGATTGTCAATCCAATATGTATTTTAAAATTATCTGGATAGAGCGTTTACATTTTGAAATCACATTCTCTTGATTCATTTCGCTGACATATTGGATTTATCGGAAGTAGGGCGCAAATATGGCGACAATCATATGGCTCAAACATGGCGCAAATTGTATGGCTAAAACACGGCGCAAATCATATGGCTCAAACACGGCGCAAATCATATGGCTAAAACACGGCGCAAATCATACGGCTAAAACACGGCGCAAATCATATGGCTAAAACACGGCGCAAATCATATGGCTAAAACACGGCGTAAATCATATGGCTAAAACACGGCGCAAATCATATGGCTAAAACACGGCGCAAATCATATGGCTAAAACACGCGCAAATCACATGGTTCAAAACATAGTTGATAGTTGACTGAACTCGCCTGGAGTTGAGCCTGCAACGAAAGCATTCGTTCAGTTGATAAAATATGTAAAGAATATTTAAAGCAAGAGTGACTTTTCTACCCCAGTGCACGATACAGTGAGAAGATAGATAGATTCGATAAATTAAATAGATTAGGTAGAAAGATAGGTAAATAGATACAGGCCCGTAGCCAGGAATATTGGATTGGGGGGCCCAAAGACATTTTCGGGGGGGGGCGAAGAAATTTTTTTCGGGGGGGGGGGGTTCCGAAGAAATGATCGGGGCGGATCTAGACAACTTTGACGGGGGGGGGGACAAAACATTGACCCCGGGGGGGGGGGGCAAAACTGTTTTCATTGTTTAAAATTGGTCTTAGAACAAAAAATATTTCGATAATTTAATGATGTATTACCTAAACTTGCGATAACGGGGGGGGGGGGAGCGTGGGCCCCCCCGGCCCCTCCCCCTAAATCCGCGCCTGGTGGGGTAGAAGAAATGTTCGGGGGGGGCGAAAATGGAGGCGCGAAGCGCCGAAAGCTTGCGAACGGAGAGGAGCGGTTTGGGGAGGGGATCTCAGTGAGTCCCCTCCCCAAGAAATTTTTTGCAGTTCCATATCTGGAATGGTGCATTTTAGTACCGATTGTTTAGCTATTAATTAGAAATATATAATTTTAACTACGTTTTAATAATGCATGGCATGTTGCAGTTTTGTTAAAAATAATTTAAATAGTAAAGAGTTTTAATAATAAAAATTTATTGAGGCTGAGCAATTTCTGATTCCTATTATAAATATATTAACCATTTGTTCTGCTACACAATTGTTTCATAATAGATACCTGATTTATATTATTATACTGTTTGTTTAACTTACAACCCGGGAAGAACAAAAAACAGATCTATCAACAAAAACAGTCGCAATTATTCAATTTAAAATAAAATTAATTCTGCTAAAAAGTAAATTTGCAAATTAAATAACATCACTCAGAAATCACGGAGTTTGTACTTTATTATTTTATTATACATATGTATCAGCCCCTGATATTTTAAAAAGTTGATTGGCCAGCTCAGTCCGGGTCCCTAAAACTCGCCGGTCCCCTGGGCATTGGCCCCCCCCCCCCCCCCCCCCCACTCGTCGGCATTGGTTGCGAACTTATATTATTATACGTTTCAAATTTGCAAACTTCGTGGTTTAGCCAACCCCGTAGCCAAGGAAGGGCACTGGGGGGGGGGGCGTGCCCCCCCTCCCCGCTAGGTGTGGAGTGCCCTCCCCCCTTCAAAAAGAAGAAAAAGAGGAAAAAATAAAGAAAAAGTAAAGGTGCCCCCTTGCTGGGTATTGGTGCCTCCCTGCTTACTTTGACCTGGCTACGGGCCAGGGTTTAGCACTGAATTTATCTAAAAATGCTTCAGCATTCAGATTGTCTATTAAATCTTTTTCAAATGCAAGCAGGAAAAGATTGCTTAGACGCTTTTGTAACAATAATCTGCGATATGGGGTGAGCATTCGTGTGAGGGTTGAGAAACTGCTCTCACACACGGCTGTTGAAGCACCAAATGCCAATGCTGCCCAAAATACCCAGAAGTGAACTTCAATAAGATTCAATCTTTTATGCCCAAAAATTAGATACGCTATATATGTAAGTATATATAAATAGCCTGAATGATTACCAAAATATAAACTTTTAAGTTTTTATTATTAGTGATTTATTATACAAAATGATTGATATTTTATAGCCGTTATTATTAAAATTGTGTCAAAAAACTCAAATCATGCACATGGGGGCTCAGGTCATGCACGGGGGGGGGGGGCTCAGCCCCCCTAGCCCCCCTCTGGCTACGGGCCTGAATAGATAGACAGATAGATATATAGATCAAAGGAATTATTGACTGTCAGTCATATTGATAGATTGACTCAAGTCCCATAGACAGGTTGTTAGATGGTTAAATAAAGGTATGACTGATGTATTGATGAATGACTGACTAGCTGATTGATAATAATAGATCGATTTATATATAATTACATGTGTGTGTGTAAATGGTTAGATGAATCGTTGGAAGAAACGGCTAATCAAGACTCGATAGACAAAACCGCTAGTAAACAGATAGATGTGTGTGAAGTCCCTGTAAGGATGAGATGAAATCTCTTAGATCCTATAAACCACTAATGTGACTTTTTTTTTATGGCGCCCTTCTTTCATCCCCCACCATAGCCGATAGTGCAAAGGGCATTGGAGGCACCACGGGAGATATATCGAAAACTTGAGCCAAGAACTGAAAAATGTCCTTGGTCCTCAACGGAGATCGAACCAGGTACCTTCAGTTCAACAGTCGAACGCTTTACCACACGACCATCCGATTCATAGATTCATCTATCGATCCGATAGATCGATTCATAGATTGATCGTTTATTTTGTATGAACTGATAGATTTGATAGATATGTGGACATATAAATCTGTGGAAGGATTCATGGGCAGTAAGAGATACTACACTGATTCAATCAATGTTTCTTCTGTCTGCTGATGTCTGACTTTAAGAGAATACACCAAGAGAAGAAAAAAAAAGAAAATATGTTGGTACAAGAGAGTTATTGTCCTTGCTATCCAGTAGCCAGAGGCTACCGTTAAAACATTAGTCGATACATTGTGCTCCCTCTCTCTCTCCCTCTCTCTCTCTCTCTCTCTCTATCTCTCTCTCTATCTCTCTCTCTCCTTCTCTCTCTCTCTCTCTCTCTCTCTCTCCTTCTCTGTCTCTCTCTCTCTCTCTCCTTCTCTGTCTCTCTCTCTCCTTCTCTGTCTCTCTCTCTCTCTGTCTGTCTTTCTCTAGTCGGCCAGTTATAATGGTTATTGATTTACGAGCAAAGTCTTGACCATAGGCCAGATGACCACTGTTCTGGTCAGTGCCCATATAATTCTTTCATTTTTTTTTTGTTTTTTATCTATGAATGTTCCGATTCTGAGAGTATAGCCACGTGACTTTATGTTGAAAAGTTTAGTCTCAGCTCTGAAAGACTTCAAATGTTTGTGTCTGAGAGAGAGAGAGAGAGAGAGGGAGGGAGAGAATGAGAGAGAGAGAGAGAGAGAGAGAGAGAGAGAGAGAGATGGTTTATTGTCGAGTTTACTTGATTGTTATGCCCTGACTTATATTCGGTTGTATAAAGTTTAGTAATAAAATTCTTTTTTATTTTTTTATTGTCAGTGCCTCAATGAGTCCAATCTTCTGAATGAAATGTTTTCAAATTAGACTAGCATTCACTTCCTCATTCAGATTCCGGACAAAATAAAACAGACTCACTTCTTATTACAATCACCTTCTTAATAACTATTTTAAATTCGTCACATAGTTTTCTTTTCAAGATTTATATATTTCTAATTAAGTGACTTTCGATAGCAGATGAGCATAGGTCTAGATAGACTCACTAATCCCTTAATACACCGTGACTAAATTAACAGGTGAATTTCACAAATCGTCTTCTTATGGCCTTCAGGGGAAAGCATTTATTATTTTTGTTTATGCACTGTATAATTCAGAACATTTAAAATAAATACATCTTGTGAATCTCTCACTACAAATGAAAGTAATCTGCAATTTTTTTATCTGTTAGCCACTGTGTATAAAGCAGAATCGTTTATTTAATAGTATTTAACATACATTTGGTTCACTTGGTGGCACTTTGGCTGTAATCCTGATCCGTATGTTATAGATTTGGGTTCGAGTACAGTCACCTATCAATACATGCCTTGTGGAACATTCGGCTATAGTGGGGGGGGGGGGTATAAAGAAAGCTATAATTAAATAAAACCCACCGGTTGTTTATAGTATCAAACAGTGCCGTAACGAGCTTAACTCGCGCCCGGGGCACAATACCTTTTTACGCCTCCCCCCCCCCATTCAAAAACCATATAATATTATATGTAAAATATATCATTTGGCGCAACCTTTGTGAGTAGCGCCCGGGGTATGATGTACCTCTTTGCCCACCCCTCACTAAGCCACTGGTATTAAGAATATACACTTCTTATCCTCATAGAGACTGTAAGGAAAACATCAATTCCAAAGTATCGTTTACTTTGTACTTTTCGTGTATTTATTGTTCATAATTTAGCAATGGCATTTAAAAATAATTTACTTATAATTCATTAACTATCGGTCTATTTACAAAGTGCTCAATTTTTGTTCTGTTGTCTCAGATAGGTATGTTCAGTTTGTACACGTATATCTGTGTTATTTTATTCTTGGGTTATTTTAAAGGTATGCCAAATAACATAACGAGTCCAACTTCTCTCAATGTTCAGCCTCAATTTACAATAGGAAGTTCTTCATAGCAGTGGCGTACCTGGGGGAGAGGGGCGGTGGGTGCGGTCCGCACCGGGGGTACTTTTTATTACTTTTTTGGGGAGGGGGCAAAAATGTATAGATTAAATTGAAATACCTAAATGAGAGGGCGGCTAAATTGTCTTCCGCCCTGGGCGGTCGATACCCACGCTACGCCTCTGCTTCATAGTATAACTTAGACTCTGAACTTCTTCTTCCTTTGGCTCTACAGCTAGACCCCTCAGCCGGCGCCGCGCGTCGGCTACGCCGCCGAATTTTCGTCCGCCGTAAATCCGCCGAAAAATATGCGGCGCGCCTCATTAGCCGCCGTATTTCGTTCGCCGTTATATTAACTGTCGCATTACTTAATCTTGTTGCACATGACCTTGCTGACCATATCAGCTCTGTCTTGAAAAGCTTTTCTGTTGATCACAAAATACTAGCTGCCATGATGGTGCTGCAATTATGATAAAGACTTCAAAGCTTTTGATGGTTGACTCTTATCAGCACTTTACAGCACACGTATTGCACCTTAATACTACCGACAGCATCAATAAAAAGGAAGAATTTCAAGACCGCAATTATAGAAGACGATGCAGCATTCACAGAGGATAAAGAAATGATAAAGACCCTGAAAGAAGGCATGTTATTAGTGTGTATATTGTTTCTTGTAGATGATCAGCTTAGTGCATCAACAATGGATGCCTCTGATAGCAGCACTAACGCCATCATTGACAGTCATAGACACAATACAATGATAAGTTAGTGAAGGCATCATGTCCAATGCGTTGGAATTCAACATTGATGATGATTCAGTCTATACTTGACTTGAAAAGATGATGACGATACAACTGTTTATTTCAGTTGTTTTAATTAATAAAACTTTTCCCCAAGTATTGTAAAATTGTTTTATTGCTGAAGTTTTATCAATTCAATATTGTCTAGGCGTCAGCCGAATTTTAGCCAAATATTTCGTAATCTGCCAAAAATCAGCCGAAAATCAGCCGCAAATGTCAATTTACTCAATTTATGGTCAAATTCGGCTACGCCGGCTATCAGCCGAAAAATTATGTCAGCCAGCCGAAACTTTAAAAAAAATTCGGCTGGCAGGTCTATCTACAGCCCATTTAGGGCCCTGGCCTGCCATACTACTCTTCTCCATTTTTCCCGATCCATGGTCTTCTTCCTCCACTCTCTCACTCCTATGACTTTAAGGTCTTTCTCCACTTCCTCTAACCATCTGCTTCTAGGTCTGCCCTAGAAAAAAAAAATCATAAAAATATAATTAAAAATGTCATCTGGTTTTTTTTTTGCATAACAAAATATATTTATATTTTATATGCATTGTGTGTGGTATGTATGTATACATGTATTATGTATGTGAGTGTGTGTGTGTGTGTATGTCTGCCAATAACATCAGAACGTAAATCAAAGTACCACCATAAATCTGACATAAGTTTCCTGTCAATAATTCCTTGCCTGAAAAAAGTACACACAAAAACAAATAAAAAATCTCCTTCAACAGAAATATGCATTTTTCCCCCAACGTTTTCAATCTTACCAATGTTTGCTCACTTTGAAGATAAACTCACAGAGTATTAAAACTTCCAGCACATAATTTCAGCTGGTAACTGGCTTGTGCATATGGTCTGTCTGTCTAAGATACTGAAAGACAGGTGAATGCAATTGAACTGAATCTATGATCTAATTGTTAGATGTCTACTTTCATCAACAGAAAAGCTTACATCACTCATATCACTCTCTTTCTGTCTCACTCTCTCTCTCTCTCTCTCTATTTCAAATTGTTCATTCTATTGATATATATATATATATATATAAATAGATATATATAGATAGATAGATAGATAGATAGATAGATAGATAGATAGATAGATAGATAGATAGATAGATAGATAGATAGATAGATAGATAGATAGATAGATAGATAGATAGATAGATAGATACATTGAAACATCTAGATGATTCCTCTATACAATCACACATTAATTTAAAATCTGGCCTACAATCATGCATTAATTAAAATATGGCCTACAATAATGCATCAATTTTAACTCTGGTATACAATCATACACTTATTTAAAATCTGGTCTACAATCACACATTAGTTAAAGATTCTGGCCTACAATCATGCATTAAATTAAAATCCGGTCTACAATCATACATTTTTTTTTCGTCCTATGTTTGAATTATTCTATTAACAGTAGGCACATATTTAAATAACATGTCATTTAGTTCGACGTGCATAGACGGTTGAATTTGCTTTAAATAAAAGTTGAATTTCATGACGATTTTTTTTAAACATAGCTAAATTAATTATCTAATGACATCATTGTATCATATGTTATATATATTCAATTTATATTCAATTTATCTGTATATACATGTTAATGTAAGGTACATGAGTTAATTACTTTTAAAGAGATATAAATATTGTATTTCCTTCAACTGCCATAATATTATTCATATGTCTGTTTCCACAAATATGACCACACCTAAAAGATGCTAATCTGTTGTGTACATGCTCACCATAAGTATAACACCCATTTCAGATGATTGTTTACCTTTCGTGTATTCAAATAATGCATTTGTATTACTTGTGAAATCTTGATTAGTCAACCGAAAACATAAATGATGTAAACTGTTTGTTAATTGTTTTTTTTTGTTGATTGTAATCACATGCAGCAATATTTTATAGATAGAGTCATTCATGTATAGAAAAGAATAGATTAGATTTATAGTGAATAAAACGTGGCCGAAATGACTATTCTTAGATTTACGGTGAGAAAAAGAAATATCTTTAGACAAGGAGCATCTTTATTGCTATTGTCAAACATCTTTACATAAGGGGCATCTTTATTACTATTGTCAAACATCTTTACATAAGGAGCATCTTTATTACTATTGTCAAACATCTTCACATAAGGAGCATCTTTATTGCTATTGTCAAAGATCTTCACATAAGGAGCATCTTTATTGCTATTATCAAACATCTTCACATAAGGAGCATCTTCATTGCTATTGTCAAACATCTTTACAAACCTACACATTAATCATGTTAAATTTTCTTTCGGACTAAATAAATTCCTGTTTTCCTATTCGAAACAAACTTCCATTACTGATATTTAGAATATATTTTTTATCATGATTAAAATAATTGGTTTCGTTTTAAACAGGAAAATAGAAATGTGTTTTCTTGTGTCAAATAAACCGTAAGGGAAATAAATAATATTTGTTTGGATACAAGATAAATAAATATTATGGTTTTAAATTATGAAAGAAACTTAAACTGTCTGTTGTTGTTTTTTTTTTTTGACAATTTTCTTGAACGCGCCTATTTTCTTATTTAAGCACAACACTTGTTGAAGTTATCCAAGTTTATTTAGAATTGGACAAATCTACAGGGTAGCATGACCGACCGACCCCCCCTCACCCTGGTCAGGAGCTCCATCAGTATAGGGACCCCGTTCTAATCGAGTAGTTTGTCTGGTGGCAGGGCCGTCTTACCCTACAGGTATCTTAATTATTCTTTAACGTGGGGCCCCGCGGAACCCTTTAGATAAAAAAAACGCTTAGGGCCCACGACGAAATTCGTAAGACGGCCATGTCTTGCGTCCGGAGTGTTTGCCGTAAAACAAAAAAATAATCTCCATGCACGGGTGTTATTATGCTGTGCTGATACAGAAAATATAACTGAAATTAAGCGATGCTTTTACAGTGCAGCGCGTGAAGGTAAATTGGGACAGATGATAGGAAGAGTTCGTATTTTGGTTAAAACCATGGAATAATACTATAACTGCCATGTGCGACTGTTGTATCCGACCCACCGGACTGTTGTATCCGGCCCACCAGACTGTTGTATCCGACCCACCGGACTGTTGTATCCGGCCCACCGGACTGTTGTATCCGACCCACCGGACTGTTGTATCCGGCCCAACGGACTGTTATATTCGGCCCACCGGACTGTTGTATCCGGCCCACGGCCCACCACTTGTTTCAGAATGAGCTATAACACTTGACTTTTATTTTATGACGTTTACATTTATTTTAGGTTATTTCATGTCAACTTCGCCATCCATCCATCTGCCCTCTGTCCGGCCCGCCGATAAAGTTTAGGTGCCGAGTGTGCCCTCGATTCACAAAGTTTGCCCACCTTTGTACCACCCGCCTCTACATACCGTGACTAACATCAGATACCTATTTTGTTTAGATGAGTGGGTGTGAGTACTTTCCACAAAGTCCTGAAATAATGAGCACCGGCCTGAAATTGGGGGCGGCGTAGAGCGCACGACTGTCGACCGGAGGGGTATTGGGTTCAAACCCCATTGAGAATTGAGGATTTTTTTCAAGTTCCTAGTCAAAGTTCCCAATTACACCCAGCTTTAAATGGGTGCTTCACTTTAAGTTGGGGGAGGGGGGACAAAGGCGCTTGGGTGTTATACAAGCCATACAATCCCTCAGTATGCCATGTCTACTGAAACAGATGAATTCTACACTTCAACTGCACTTAGGTGGTTAGGGAAACTTGACTTAACTGACCGGCGATCAATCCCCGGATTCTGCTATTCCAGTACATTTCTTAAAAACTTTTGCAATTTGCTCTGGTTTAAAATCCTGGCAGTTTTGAGTTGTTAAAATGTGCGAAGAAAACTATAGACCCCCAATTTGATAATCACCTATTGATATACAAATAATTAACAAAAGTACATTACCAGCTTGTTTATTATATTTAATACATGCATTTTCTTCTTTGTTTCTTTTCAGGTCAATACTCTCTCTTACCATCATGTTAAGGATTGTTATTACTCCGTTCGACTTTGTATTTGTTTAGTGCATTCCAATCCTGTTAAGATGTATTTGTTTTAAGATTAACAAGCAATCATATATATTGATGAGTATGGAACGAAATACGCCTCGGAATTCAGAAATTCTATAATTGTGGAATATGATTGGATTTACTTTCACGTTATCTGAAAAAATAATAGTTGAAACTTCAAATCGTTACTCAAAATTACCTGGAAACTCATACCTGAATTTCAGACGAGTCTTAGAGAGATAAGTTTTTGTATCTTTGTGAGGGGAAAAAAAGTGTAATTCAAAGTAGGGCAACTTTCAAGGGAGGCTATCTTCTTTGCGCGATTGCTTCCCTGTGAAGGGGAGGTAATGATGCCAGGAAACATATTGGCTAAATATCTACCATCGCAGAGACAGCAGGACACTTTTAACATGAACGGAGGTATTCACCACGCAGCCGCGCACAAGATGGCGCCCTTCCACAAGGGCTCCACGGCGACCAACATCACCACGTCGTCCAGTCTGGATGACCCGGAGACACCGTCCGATCCTGCCCAGGTTAGTGGTTCGTTTCTACTTCTGCTACGGTAGCATGATTTATCAGGTTATATTTATACATATATATCTGCCTCTCAAATCTGCATGTCCTTTGCTCCTCTAAGTATCTGTTTTGTTATGTTTTTAAACGTTTATCTATCTGCAGTTCAATCTATCTGTTTATGTTAATATCGAGGAGCGTATTTGAAAATATGTGCTTCAAACTATCTATCTCTCCATCTTTCCGTGTATCCTTTTATCTATATGCATGTCTCCCTGTGTATTTATCAATCTATCTTTGTGTCCCTTAATCTGCCGGAATGTCAATCTATCTGTGTACCTTTCTTCTTTCTTCATCATGTGTGCATGTGATCTGTACTTGTGTGCATGTGATGTGCACATGTGATCTGTAATTGTGTACATGTGATGTGTACATGTGTGCATGTGATGTGTACATGTGATCTGTACTTGTGTGCATGTGATGTGTACATGTGTACATTGATGTGTACATGTGTACATTGATGTGTACATGTGATGTGTACATGTGTACATGTGTGCATGTGATGTGTACACGTGATCTGTACTTGTGTACATGTGATGTGTACATGTGTACATTGATGTGTACATGTGATGTGTACATGTGATGTGCACATGCGATCTGTACATGTGTGCATGTGATGTGTACATGTGATGTGTACTTGTGTACATGTGATGTGTACATGTGTACATTGATGTGCACATGTGTACATTGATGTGTACATGTGATCCGTACTTGTGTGCATGTGATGTGTACATGTGTACATTGATGTGCACATGTGTACATTGATGTGTACATGTGATCTGTACTTGTGTGCATGTGATGTGTACATGTGATCTGTACTTGTGTACATGTGATTTGTACATGTGATGTGTACATGTGTACTTGTTATGTGTGCATGTGTACATTGATGTGCACATGTGTACATTGATGTGTATATGTGATGTGTACTTTTGATGTGTACATGTGATGTGTACATGTGTAAATGCGATATGTACATGTGATGTGTACATGTGTACATGTGATGTTTACATGTGATGTGTAAAAAGATGTCTACATTGATGTGTTCATGTGTAATGTAATGTGTACATGTGATTTGTACATGTGATGTGTACATGTGTACATTGATGTGTTCATGTGTAATGTGATGTGTACATGTGATGTGTACATGTGTACATTGATGTGCACATGTGTACATGTGATGTGTACATGTGTACATTGATGTGTTCATGTGTAATGTGATGTGTACATGTGATGTGTACATGTGTACATTGATGTGCACATGTGTACATGTGATGTGTACATGTGATGTGTACTTTTGATGTGTACAGATGATTTGTACATGTGTAGTCAGTCAGGCAGTCCCATCATCGAGCATACCACAAAATATTTTTAGACAAAGTATACATAGTTCAGTACTTTTATGGTATATAAGTCTATGTTTCAAATTTTACGCAGATATATATATAGAGAGAGAGGAAGAGACAGAGAGAGAGAGAGAGAGAGCGAGAGGGAGAAACAGATAAAGAGACAGAGACAGAGAGAGAAACAGAGAGAGAGAGAGAGGCAGAGACAGAGAGAGAGATAGAGGCAGAGACAGACAGAGAGGGAGAGAGAGACAGAGAGAGAGGCACAGAGAGAGAGAGGCAGAGGCAGAGACAGAGACAGAGAGAGAGAGAGAGAGAGAGAGAGACAAAGAGAGAGAGAGAGAGAGAGAAGGGAGAGAGAAATGTGTTTTATTGTGATTCTATCTATATAATGTTTCTTTGTATGTCCTTCAGACTACCTGTCTCTAGCTAACTAAATATCTTTATACAACTGCACAAGTCATACAGATACAGTGATTCGGGATTTAAAAATCAACAACTGACCATCAAAGAAACCGGCTATTTGACAACACTGTCTCTTGGTGTAAACATATATGTAGCTTGCTTTCTCCATACGTGTCTAACCTCATGAATCTTCAATTTCTGATTTATTAAATCAATAATAATCTCAACATTCATAACCTGCTATCTTAAATATCCCGTCCTGAAATGTAGGCTTCCAAAACGCATTGTAGTTGGCAATCGGTACTAAGAACCCTATAGGATTTCCCGAATAGGTTCTTCCTGTTTTTCCCTGAGAAACATAGAAAATAAAATAAATAAAACAAATGAAAGTCAAACATCTTCAAAATGTCACATAGTAACTTCTTCCAACCTCCCTAACCCCTATTTTCCTAGTGATTTATACAACTACATTCGTACGTGCTCACGCTCCAATGTTATTGGTATATTTTTTTTTAATTTCTGTATGTAGGTCAAGTTTTTCCCCAAGTCTGAGAGCCAGAGGTCAGCCAGAAACTGGTTCAGGAGGTGGACTAAGAAGGAGAGAAACCTCCTGGTGTTGTGCGGCCTCCTCTTTGTCTTATGTGTCGTGTTCGTCGTCATCGCCTTCACCAGAGACCGCCAGTATCGTGAGCGGATCAGCCGTAAGTGTTATGTGGTGTGAGTAAATAAAAACGACAGCAACTAGCACGACTGTTTATTTGCATTTCTTGTGCGCACCCCCCCCAACCAACTCTCCCCGGTATAGTACCTAGAACAGGGATTCTCAAACTTTTTTTGCGACTCTACCCCCCCCCCCCCCACCAAATGAGTGCGAAAGTATGTCAGCGAGTACCCCTCACACGCAGCAAACTGGCGACCTTCTTCAAACTCTTGGTTGTTTTAATTTAAACGTATATATATATATATATATATATATATATATATATATATGTCGCTGTGCAGGCACGACGAGGTGGGGGTCAGGGGCAATGTTCCCTCTAAGCTGCGCGCTTGCGCGCGCGCGCAATTTTTAGAAAACCTCCGCGCAGAAAAAAATTATTCCCCGCGCACAGAATAAAATCTGATGAAAATATCACTTCAACTAAATTGCTTATAATATTATTTTCTAAAATTGTCAAGGAATTGAAAAAGTGATGCTAAATGATGTTTTTCTTATTTTTATGGAATTCTCAACCGCTTTTTAACTACGTCTAAATCACTCATGGTATTCCGACAGGGTTCGAAACGCACTTTTCAGTTCATGTCTGGGAAAGCTTTTGCTTGCTACATAATAAGAGCTATATAATACATAATAAGCGCTATATAAATTTAAGTGACTGATTGATAGATTCACTTCATTTGTTCCTGAAACTACCAATAGCTAATAATTTCAATAGCGATTAGCAATTACTTCAGAAATTACTTCAGAAAACCCTATTTTCAATTGTGTCTGGTTATTTTAGCAGTTTTATTAGTTTTAGACTGTCATATAGAAATAGTTGCTTTTTTATTAACATTGTTCGAATAATTCTCGCAGATTCGAACTACAAACAACACCCAATTTTTTTATAATTTATTCCAAATTGGCGCCGAATTTTTTTCGAAGTTCTAAAAAGTTGCACAAGAAATTTTTTTACCGCGCAGCGCCGCCAAAATTAGAGGAAACATTGGTCAGGGGGGTCATTGCCAGGGGGCCCGCATCTGTAAGGGGGCCCGGGCCGCCCCGACCATGTCAATTTTTTCCACGACTCATTGTTTTTTACGGGTACCCGCAATGATGTCCTGCCCTGGGGCCCTTGTTGGCTCTCGGCGCCCCTGTCGCTGCGTACCTCCGCATAGCCGCCTTTGCCGTACCCCCTTGGGGTACGCTTACCACAGATTTAGAACCGCGGATCTAGAAGATTGTTTCAACACAAAAATCACTTGTTCCGAGTTTCAAACAAGCCTTTCTTCGTCTGTTTGTTGCTTTTTTTTTTGTTTTTCTCTTCTTTTTGTTGACATGTGTCGTAGTGTGACTAAGCAGTTTAATGAACCGCTAATTCACTTGGCATGAGAATTATTTTTTTTTTTGGAATTGAATGTTTACTTTGTTTAACATTGTTGAACATGTAGTAAACATTAAAGTTAATTGAATTTAAAAATAAAAATGATAAAGATGTTATGTACTCATTCAGATTTTGAGTTACTTTCAGATAACAATAACATTGATGTATATAGCATAGTTAACACCATAGATTAGATATTATTTATCTGTGGTTAACACTGACGCATATTGTATTGAATTTGACAAAACGTCATTTTTAAATTATGAATGACTTTTAATTACATTAATTTAACATAAACGTTGATGCAGGTTTAGTTGACAATAGTCAATATTAAATTAGACTAGAAATACATTACAATACATTTTGCATTACAGTAAATTTACTTTGCAATAGATTTAATTATTAACTTTGCATCAAATTTAGTTTACTTCTGCATTACATTTAAACAGCTCTCTATAAATTCAAGTTAAATTAGCATTACATTTGTTACACGTGGCTTTCCATTAAATGCAATTAACTTTCAAGTACATTTTAGTACTATTGGGTGTGTGCATTCACTTAACACAAATATGTTTCTTCAACATGTATGTCAACTTTCTATCGATCAACATTCAGCCTGGGGCACCACAATGGGTGTAGTAACCCGAACACTTTCTTGGGCCCCGAGCCTTCGGTGGGGGGGGCGTCGCTTTTATTTTTGTATTCGCTTTGCTGCAACCAGGATGAGCTATTTTTTAAGTGGTTGGTTATAGAGGGGCCACACTTGACAGAGTTGTCTGGGGTCCCCGGATATTGTGCCTGCCCCTCTGATTCAGCTATTAATGGTACACTTTGTTTAACCGTGATGTTTTATAGAAGAAAAAAAAGTAATCAAAAAAATTAATCTTGTTTAAAGCGGCTGAAAGGATTAGGAATAGTTAAAATGTTTTTGTTTTTTTTATGTATCAGTGTAATTTTTTAACCTCATAAAAGTGTCTCAGAAATAAGTGTCGACTAATCTCAAGTTATTTTCGTAATTTTTTTTTATAATTTAAACTAATTATGTATCTGAATGTCTTTATTGAAGTCGAGTCTTTAATAGCCCAACCTATTTATGTCCTACTAAAAAAAACTCCATTTAATGTAGAAAGATGCGAAGTTTCGCGAAGGGGGAAACATGGGCTTCGAAATAGGCAGCAAAGTACCAAACTTTACTCTTGCATGTATGTGTTTATCTCCCTGTTTCTTTGCCCCCCGGGGCCCCCGCCAGCCTTAATCTGTCTCTGCAAATGAAAAATAGTTCTGGTGACTATTAAATTTTGCTTTAGGTCTAATTAGTTGGTGTAAATACTATTGTTACTGTTTGCATGCAGAATGTAAATTTTGATGAAACATTTACTTTAAATGAACTATTATATATTTTTGTATTTAAGAGTCAAACAAAGTGTGTACATCCAGGTCATGTGTAACAACAGGTGAGTAATTTAAGTGCTTGTCAGATGTGTGTATGTGTGACTGTTTCAAGCTATAATACATTGGGGGGGGGAGCAATGTATTATTTTAAAACAATCCGCATGATAAATGTAAATTGTCAGGGATGGCGATTGTGCTACTTATTATTTCTTTCTTGTATTTATTATTAGAAAGAAATAATAAGTAGCACAATCGCCATCCCTGACATAAATCGCTTAGATAGCTCGCTCACGTCAAGGAGGAAAAAATTAACAAACACCTAGGCAGATTTTCAGAGGATAGATAAATTGTGTATGTTGGTAGACAGATACATAGGTTGGTTGGATGATTGGTAGCTAGGTTGGTTGAATGATTGGTAGCTAGGTTGGTTGGTAGATAGATAAATATGTCGAGACATTTTGATAGATAGATAGATAGATAGATAGAGAGATAGATAGATAGAGAGATAGATAGATAGATAGATAGATAGATAGATAGATAGATAGATAGATAGATAGATAGATAGATAGATAGATAGATAGATAGATAGATAGATAGATAGATAGATAGATAGATAGATAGATAGATAGATAGATAGATAGATAGATAGATAGATAGATAGATAGATAGATAGATAGATAGATAGATAGATAGATAGATAGATAGATAGATAGATAGATAGATAGATAGATAGATAGATAGATAGATAGATAGATAGATAGATAGATAGATAGATAGATGAGCTATTCAATCTTTCCCCGCAGCTGCCCAAATAATGGCCGGCATGGACTTCACTGCTGACCCATGCAACGACTTTTTCCAGTACGCCTGTGGTCAGTGGAATAAGAAGCACGTGATACCAGAGGAGAAAGCCACCTACAACACATTTGATAAGTTGTATGATGAAAACCAGATTATAATGAGAGGTGAGAAGCGACCCACCCTAGTTCCACATTAAAACTCACACAAACTCACCTGTGAAATAGTTTGCACTTTTGCCTAGGACTTCCCATACCAGCCCCCCAACTTAAAAAATCAGCAGCAACAACTAAGAACGCCCTTGAAACCCCCACCCCCTTTTCTTTCTCTCTCTCTCTCTCTCTCTCTCTCTCTATATATATATATATATATATATATATATATATATATATATGTATAGCCAAATCTCAATTAGGGAGGTTCTGTAAGCTCAGGCATTATCCAGGCTCATATGCAGTCACTCTGAACAACACACCGTGAAGGCCACATGTAGTTGGTGACATGAACTGCGCTGACAGGGTCACACCAGTGGTAGCCCTACCCCCCCTCCCCCTCCCCCAACCATCCATCGAGGCAGGATTGGGTGCTGCCCAGAGCCGCGTTGTCTTTTTTTTTGAGTTCCTATTCATAGTTATTTTTGGGTGCCCTAGGAAGTGGAGGGGTGAGGGTTGTGTGATCTGACAGATGAGCAGAGCGGCTCAACTGCCTCCCTTGCCTGGACACAGGTATGGACCCATGCCGGGCCGCCTACTGGCCGGACAAGTGATCTCATGGAATGAGAGGGGATTGACGTAACTTTTTTCCTCGAAACCCCGACCTGCCGTCGTTTGGCTAGCGGCGTGCAATGCCAGCGGTCGGAAACGGTATTGATTACACAGGAGCTCACTTCCTGCGCCCGCCCTACGTGGCGGTAACCTTATGCAGTATCCTTTGCGGACGAGTTTTCCCAACTGTTCCCGAGAGCAACAGGCGTCCCCCCCAACCCACCCCCCAGAGCAGAGGAGACAAGTGGTGCCGATTACTCAGTTTCCTAAAGGAGGACTCTCCAGATGTAGCCACTGAAAGAGTTCAGAGAGAGAGAGAGAGAGAGAGAGAGAGAGAGAGAGAGAGATAGGACTCACAACCTGTCGGGCATCAAATTACCCTGATGATCTCACATCTTACGGAATGCTCAAAGTCTAACCCGTGCCCCATTCCACTCCACTCGTTCACACCAATGACATTTATATTTAAATTATTTGGTTCCTATAAACATGGTATCCATCTCTCCTTGATACGGCCCTTTTCTGAGCTTTAAGATCTCACTGTGGCCCGAAATTCAAATCTTTGCTCACCCCTACCCTGAGGTGGGGAGTGGAGGAGAAGGAGCCATATCGGACATTTAATTTCACCCTGTGGTATACTCATTAATCACTCATTAATCACTCCTTAATCACTCATTAATCACGTTTCATTTTATTAATATCTTAATTACAATAACTTATCTGTATTTATCGTGCTATTGATATTTAATTCAATGTTTTACCTTATAAAATCGTCATTGCTTTAAGTTTTACATGATATTTGTTAGTTATTTTTTTTTTAAATACATGTATAATTCTTAGCACTTCTGGAAGAACCAGTCAAGCAGGAAGACGGTGAAGCTGTCATGAAAGCCAAACTGCTGTACAAGTCCTGTGTCAACATAAGTAAGTATCAAGAACGCCTTCAAGCATGGGCCCGGTGGGCGCTGGCCCGGTGGCCCAACGAGTAACGTTTTTCTTAACTTAACCTTGGATCCAACTATTCAATGCCCTGTGAACGTATGGGTCAACTTGACCTTGAAACTCGCTTTCAGTTTCGTCTTTACCCATCGGCATTTAATCGGCTTGCTAGACACATGCATGTGGACCAATGAGTGACGCCGTATAAGCGTATAGATCCATGTACGGACTAAAGCTTTCTGTTTTCAAATGTATACCAGATTGCAGCAAAAGTTGTTCAAGCAGATAAACTGCCTCATGACTGACTTTGCCCGTTATGCTGCAAAGATTGTTCTGACAGATAAACTGTCTCATTACTGACATCAATTCACATAACAACTATTAAATTACTAAAAAAAAAAAGCTTAAACATTATTTGTAAGTAATATAACTTTTGTTCCTAAAAATCTCTCTAACTCTTCAAAAATTTGATTTTCACATCATACACCTAACGCCTCTGGCCTACGGCCCTGAAATCCTCAGTTCAGTTTCTCTCACCTGTGAGTTTCCTTTTCATTTCTGATCTGTGGTTTAACCCAAATTTTGTTTTTTCTTCTCTTCCATTTCTTTGATCAGCTCAGATAGAGGCTAAAGGCAGTGAACCGTTGAAGGAGGTTATCAAAGATGTGGGTGGATGGCCCATTCTTGATCCCAACTGGGATCCGACAAACTTCGCCCTTGAGCACGTCCTTGGCAAAATCAGGGGCAAATACAACGGTTACTACCTGCTGCACTGTGGTGTCAGCGCCGACGACAAAAACTCCAGTGTAAATATTTTACAGGTACGTCCGCCAGTGTAAATATTTTACAGCTATGTCCGCCAGTGTAAATATTTTACAGGTATGTCCGCCAGTGTAAATATTTTACAGGTATGTCCGCCAGTGTAAATATTTTACAGGTATGTCCTCCAGTGTAAATATTTTACAGGTATGTCCGCCAGTGTAAATATTTTACAGGTAGGTCCACCAGTGTAAATATTTTACAGGTACGTCCACCAGTGTAAATATTTTACAGGTGTGTCCGCCAGTGTAAATATTTTACAGGTAGGTCCACCAGTGTAAATATTTTACAGGCATGTCCGCCAGTGTAAATATTTTACAGGTAGGCCCACCAGTGTAAAGATTTTGCAGGTATGTCCGCCAGTGTAAATATTTTACAGGTAGGTCCACCAGTGTGAATATGTCATAGGTAAATCATATACATTTTTACATATTGTACATGTAAGTGTTATAGAGTAAATATTTTTAAAAGTTAATCCGTTAGTGAAAATACTTTACATGTATGTGTTTTTAGCGTGAAAAAAAAATCATGATCGCTATGCGTGGTTGATATTCTACCGCTAAGACCACCAACCAAGGTAAATGTCTCACAGTGTGAGTGAATATAATACCCAGATATTGTCCTCGTATGTAAAGAAATAGTTGTCTGGGGATGGCATTCAGTAAAGATATCTTCCACGCGTGTCCTGAAATTTGAAATATTCTACAGTAAGTCTGATTTATGACCTGTAGGTACTGGTGGATTTCCGTGGATATTTGTGTGTGTGTGGGGGGGGGGGGGGGAGAATGGGAACTGACACCAGTTTTTTTCTCACACACTCCACCTTCGTACCCACCACAAGAGTGAGCGGCCTAAACATAGATTAAGGTGAGGGGCGGTCAGGGACAACAATCTGCTACATTTGACCAGTAATTGCACTGTAGACTGTCATAACTTTGAAAGTAGCATTGCTTATAAAACATGTTACAGAGGTATTTAACAAGGTAAAACTACATCAAAATAAACAAGTAGTAATTGATCAGTAATTTCACATACATTTCATGAAATATAAAACACATCAAAATTAGGTCTGCCGTTTGTAACCACAAAACCTAAAAAAAAAATAAAAAAACTTAACTTCGTATTTTAATGTCAATACATGTATTGCTAGAGCATACGTACAGTGTTCTATAACTCAATAAAAAATATCCATAACACACACACATAAAAAAACTTAACTAGAATCAATGCAAAAGGAAAACTTTTTTTTTTCGTCTTTTGAATTTTAATTGTAGTAATCACAATAAAAGCATAAAAATAAATAAAGCTTTCGACGTGTGGAAATAATTAATGTTGATTGTCCCTGCATGTAAACATTGTAAAGATAAACGAGAAAATTGTAAACAACAGCGTCTTTCATGGCTAGTAAACACACTAATAAAATGCTACTAGCTAACACAAATTAATTATTTGTCGTGCACTCAAAACACTAAGGTGAGTTTGACAGTTAACTTATAGTGACACAGTGGGGACTTTTTAGTGCCACTAAACAAATCTTCCAGTGAGGTTTCCTGTCACTTTGGTCTCTTTTAGCAGGCTTTACAGTTAGTGTCATATTTGTGGATGCCAACAAGAACAATCATACAAAGAAAATTCCTGTTATATATATATATATATATATATATACATGTTTATATATATATATATACATGTATATATATATATATATATATATATATATATACATACATGTATATATATATATATATATACATGTATATATATACATGTATATATATTTAAAGTACAGATCTTTTCATAGATAAGCATCCTAATAGGACCGCCATCACTGACAGAGGGCCTGTATTACCTTTCTGTACAAACTTTCAAATTTAATAGTCCGATGTGGCCCGCGGTTCTAAAACTTTGCCGCCCCTAGTTTAGACATAGTTATATTAAAATATTCATGACGTCTTTCACCCAGATTGGTAAACAGCTATTTCCAGTCTTTTGTCAACTAATTAATTAAACTCTGCTGATTGTATTCTATTTTTAATAATTGCCTTTTCCAATCTCTCAAGTTTTAATCTTACTTAAATTATATTTTTGATGACAAATTTATCATAAGTGATTAATTAAAAACGAAAAACTTAATTCCTCCACTTATTGTCGTCTGATAAACTGATTTTAAGCGTGGGCGTTGTAAAATTAAAACTAATGGTAGTTGCGGTACTCCCATTTCTTATACGTGACGGATCAAAACACGCGAGAACTAGAGAACAATGCAGGCTCGGGTTCATGTTTGATTTAATTATAATTTAACTGTGTGATATTTACCATACGTTAGTTTTAGGTCTTATGTTGATAAAAACTTGTTTTTTTTTTGTCCCGTACCTGTTCTATTACTGATATTATTGTTTTTTGTGTGTTAGTTGGTCTGATTTGTTGTGTATTTTGGATCAGGGGCGTCTGTTGACAAAGCGCGAGGGGGGGCATATAGAAATAGTGGCCTCCCAATGCTTTCGATTCATATACATTACGTCATTTTGAGGGGTTGTCGTAAGGGTCCAAATGAAGATCGGAACACTGGTTTATTCGCGGGCTAAAATGCCCGGAATCGGAAGATGACCTTTAATACGGTGGTGATAAATATACATATATATACTTAAATAGATAAATAAGTATATATATATATATATATATATATATATATATATGGGAGAGGAAGCAGGGGGAGAGGGAGAGAGAAAAGAAGGGAGAGAGGGGGTAGGGAGGGAGATAGAGGGGAGTGAGGGAAAGAGAGGGTGGGAGAGAGGGAGAGAGAGAAAGAGTGAGGGGGCAGGGAGGGAGAGAGAGGGAATGAGGGAGGGATGAATGGGGAGAGAGAGAGATGGGAGAGAGGGAGGGAGGGAGGGAGAAAGGGAGGGAGGGAAAGGGAGAGAGGGGGGAGGCAGGGAGAGAGAGGGGAGGGAGGGAGACGGGAGAGGGAGGGAGGGAGAGAGGGGGGTAGGGAGGGGGAGAGGGGGTAGGGAGGGAGAGAGGATGGGAGAAATGGAAGGGAATGAGAGATAAAGAGAGAGAGGGGGCAGGGAGGGAGAGAGGGGGGAGGAGGAAGGGAGGAAGGTGGAGAGAGGGGGGACGGAGGTGAGAGAACTAGGGAGGGAGATAGGGAGAGAGAGGGAGATGGGAGAGTTAGAGAGGGAAGGAGAGGGAGGGAGGGAGAAAGGGAGGGAGGGAAAGAGAAAGGGAGAGAGGGGTAAGGAGGGAGGGGGGGGAGGTAGAGAGAGGAAAGAGGGAGAAAACAAAAGGAAAACAGAAAACCTTATTTTAAACCCGGGCAAAGCCGGGTACTTGCAACTAGTAGAGATATATGAAGACTGCTTTTGTTTCTTGCTTAAAACGTCATCTGATGACCTCTTAGTAAATCGTCTGCTGACATCTGACCTATTTTTACTTTCCAGATGGACCAGGCCTTACTTGTACTGCCCAGCAGAGAATATTATTTACTGAAGGACCACGCCCATCAAAAGACAGCTTACGGGTAAATCATTTTTTTTCATTTTTTTTTTCTTCTTTCAATTTCACTTGATGACGTTCAGCCTCACGCGATTTCAATTTCACGTGACCTTCTGGATTATAATATTTAAAGAGACTACACCACTCGGCCATCCGTCCCATCGATGCATAATAAAAGCGTGCTACATTTGCCACAGATTAGTTTGATGATTGATGTCAAAGGATAGTGATTCTGCTTAAGGACTTTCCAATAAAAAAAAATCTTTAGTATTTGTAAAACTACGTCTTAACTTGATAAAGACTTTTTTGTTGACACGGTTGTTTAGATTTGCTACTATTAACTTTTATAATTTACTTTTTTCTATCGAGGATAAATAAGTTTTTTTTTTGTTTTGGTTTATGATACAGACGCCTTATACGTGACATCGCCAAAATATTGGGGGCTACTGGGCCGGATGTTCAAAAACAAATTGATAACATCGTATCGTTCGAAACAAGGATAGCCAATGTAAGTAGCAATAGCCAATGTATGTATCAGTAGCTAATGTAAGTATCAATAGCCAATGTAAGTAGCAATAGCTAATGTAAGTGTTACGGGTCCTTATTTTGAAGATACTTGTAGAGGGTGTAATAAATCAGACAAGACAAATCACGAAGTTAACTCCAGTGAAGTAACATCAAACAATCATTTAATTCTTGAACATGAACGATAAAGGTAGAATCAGGAGTACAAAAGCAAACTGTAAATATGCAGCCATTTACATAGATGCCCAAAGCTAGACTACTAGAACATGCATCCGCATCCTATGATGCACAGAGCTCGACTCTTAATAATAAAGACATCCGCATCCTATGATGCACAGAGCTCGACTGCCTATAAAACAAACCATGTGCTCCCAACTGTCGGTTTAAAATACGTCATTTGTACCAAATGACGTATACACCAAAGTTCCCAATATTTACACTCAAGATGGCGGAATGACGCCATAGATATTGTGGTGGGCGGAGCCTACCAAATTGCGTCATCAAGCTTAGACTATATTATTTCTCCACAGTAAGTATCAGAGGCTAATGTAAGTTTCAATAGCTAATGTCAGTATCAATAGCTAATTTAAGTATCAATAGCTAATGTAAGTATTAGTGGCTAATGTAAGTTTCAATAGCTAATGTCAGTATCAATAGCTAATTTAAGTATCAATAGCTAATGTAAGTATCAATAGCTAATGTAAGTATCAGAGGCTAATGTAAGTATCGGTAAAGGATTTAGTATGTATATCTTATTTAAGTATCAGCAGTCGGTGTAGATATCTATAGCTAATGAAAGCATCCGTAGCTAAAGTAAGTATCTATAGCTTACGTGTCAATAGCTAATGTAATTAAATGTAGCTAATGCAAGGTCCTGTATCTTATGTACGTATCACTAGACAATAGCCAGTATGCAGTGTAAATGTCATCAAGTGTTGTTTTTTTTCCCTTTAAATTTCATGCATGACTGATCCGAGTTTGGTAAGATCAAGGGGCAAGTAACTGAGTGGACAACGGAATTTCTGACCAAGTAAAGCAGTGTGTTGATTTCAGTGGTCACGCGGATCTACGGGTCTCTAATAAACATGTACAATACATAATAAGAGTATTGCTTCCACAAAGAACCCACCCTGAGGCTTAAATAAATGCTATTACTTGTTTTTTAGTCGACTCTATGTACAATAGGGTGGAGTGAAAATGACCGAAATTTTTTTTTTACTTCGTAGACTTTGGATAGCTATTAAAACATGCTCTGTGGTTCAATGAACTTCTCCGTAAAAAAAATTAATTTAAGTAATGTCTTGAGGTTCCGCAACCAACTTAAAAATATAACCACTTATAAGATACCGATAACGACCGAGTGACGTGCCGGTCTAACTCTTAGAGAAAAATGTATATAGCATAAAAACATCAATACATATTTCTTCAAGAGTTATGTCCCTGGATAATGTATTTTGCTATCCGGTGTTCTTTTCATTGCAAGGCATTGGCAAGTATTTTGCTGCCACTATTACGATATCTTTACTTATTTAAAGCAAAAGATCATTATTAGTTCGCTTTTCTACGCATTCACACACAGTACTCCCCGTTTAGAGTAAATACACAGTGTTTATTGCATACACAATATTGCAAAACATTTTATTCTTGTATAATCGCGTTATGTAGCACTGTTAATGATATTCAATTAGTCCATTACGATACTTCATTTGTAAGAGATAATATCTAGATGGACCTACCAATGGTCCAAAAGAATTTTCTGGTCCAATCGGAAAGTCACGGATTAATTGTGAGAAGCTTCTCGTCGTTGACTACATACCAATAAACTGTGCTCTACCTTCAAGTTGAAATTCCGTCGACTAAGTACAGATCAGAAATACCTGTTCGACTCGTGTACTGTTGTAAGTGTTGGCGTTTGTCCTGTCGACCATTCACTTCCCATTCCTGTTATTAAAAACCATTCAAGGTGGTTAACAACAACCAATCATATACTACAATACGGATTCATAATAGCACGCTTGGATTTGAGATTGAAAAAATGCCGAAATCGGACACCAAAGCCCAACAGCATTTGTAGCCATAAAAACATGTTAGACAATTTGCATGTGTTTTCCCTTTAAATATATGGTTCTTTTTACTTGTAACATTTGTATGGACTGTTAAAAAGATAAACCAAAACATGAATATGTTGTATATATACAACTTGTTTTTTTAAAGATTATTGGGTTTTTTATAGAAATATGCCTATACTTTAGGTCAACTGCGGAACCTCAAGATATGCTTTAAATTGTCTAATTTTTTGCCACATTACTACATGAATGTGTTAGCAAGTTTTTATAGCTATCCAAACAAGATATTCAGAAAAAATGTTTTTCACTCCACCCTAATGTACAATTGTACAGCACATCTCAATTATTTTTATACAGACTATGAAAAATATTTTACGTGTGGCTATTGATAATCAAAGCCGTCGTTGTGTTGGAAGGGAGGAAGGGGTGCCCCCTCCACCACACACGCCTCAAGGGTAGGGAGAATTGAGGAGGGCTACCTGTTGTAACATTTTTTTTTACTTCGATCTAAAATTTCGAACGTCGCTAAACATTTGTGAATGCTTCGGACCGCCAAAATGTCCCTTTAAGTATAGCCCCAATGTTCCTTTATGTATAGAGCCAATGTTACTTTAAGTAGAGCCCCAATGCTCCTTTAAGTAGAGAGCCAATGTTCCTTTAAGTAGAGCCCCAATGTTCCTTTAAGTAGAGCCCCAATGTTCCATTAAGTAGAGCCCCAATGTTCCTTTAAGTATAGCCCCAATGTTCCTTTAAGTAGAGAGCCAATGTTCCTTTAAGTAGTGCCCCAATGTTTCTTTAAGTAGAGACCCAATGTTCCTTTAAGTAGAGCCCCAATGTTCCTTTAAGTAGAGCCCCAGTGTTCCAGTAAGTAGAGCCCCAATGTTCCTTTCCCTAGGATCCCCCTCACCTCCAAATGTTTATTTCCTTAAGCCCCAAAGTGCTAGTGCTACCACAAATGTTTAGAGTGTCTCTGGAGATAATTGTTTACATTAAAGATCCCCCCCTCTCCAGCGTCAATCAAAATCTAAACTTTGAAGGAAATTCCCATCACCTAGTGGAAATGAAACCAAATGAGCATAAACTAACCAACTCTGTTTAATGGGTCCCTTGTGCAAAAATCTATTAATGCAAAGTAAATATGTTCTCTAAATTTCTTTCAGTTTTATATCCTTTTATTTATGAATGGCTAATTAACTCTAATCACTGACGTCACTGTGTGAGCTTAAGGACTCGATTTGTGCGCTAATTGAAGCATCGATTAAGTTGTTTTTTTTTAATGGCTGCAGCTAGACATGGACAATTTATTTGTGTAGTCTCAGCGTTTATGACACAGTTTTATGCACCCCAAGCTTTTTAATTTGCGTCTTAAAAAAAAACATTTAACGTCTAGACGTCTATTACCTGCAGCTAATTTGTTAAATTGTTTATCATTGTTATAAAACGGACCCTTGGTTAACCTTAAGTGTTTGGTGATTAATCTATTTTACTCCAAGTGTTGGTTATTATGAAAAAAGGAAATTAAAAATCATAGACCAGTGGTTATCAAAGTGTGGGGTTAAAGACCAACTGGTGGATTTGGGACGAATTTTAGAAGAGTCGTGATAAATGGTATTTATTTCTTAAGGATGGAGTATATATAAATGCATAATTGAATCACCATTTCTCGGTAATGTCACAAGATTATATGTTTGTAAGTATGCAAATTAAAAAGGGATGATCGCTGAACGCAATTAGTGTCTCTTGAGTTATCTTCCGTTTATTAAGTTTTTTTAGCGCATTTTCAAGAAGTCGAACGCTCTATTGTCCCCGTTTTGTCCGTCTGTCTGTCATCACACTAGATCTCAGCAACCGTCAGTCCTAGACCCATGACGTATATACTTTTTTGTAGGTCTTGGCCTGCTATTAATGGGTTATTGAACGGAAATGAAACAAGATTGGCAACAACAATTTATCAAACAACAATTGATGGAGTTTTCGGACGATTAAATGACTACAATTTAGAATGTTTAAATTATGAGTCTTATTTCAGTGACCACAAACCACTTGTAGTTAGATTTAAGAGAAAATATTTCTTTTTCAAATATAAAGAAACGTCTTTTTAATATTTTTTTCAGATATGTGCATTACACAATTACATTTATAAACATTTCCAAAATTTACAAATATTTACTGAAAGCTAACATATGTGCTGATACATAACACGAAAATGCGCTAACACGTCATGTGTCCAGAATGTAACACGCTTAAGGTGCTGGTTTTCTTTTTTAGTTGTAAAATAGGCATGTCTTAGTGGGTTTGTTTTGGGGGAAAAGCTTGAGAACCACTACATCAGATGAAGACATTGGCTGTAAACGAAATTTCGTTTTGTGTTCCTGCAGGCCACGAGTCCATCAGAACAGAAGCACGACACGGGGGCCTTGTACCATAAGATGACCGTCCGAGAACTACAGGAATTGATTCCAACGGTAGGACATGTTCCATTACATTTAAATATTTAAAATAAGGGTAGCCTTTAATTCTAGTGATTTAAAAAAACAAACTTGCACTAAGAGCAATAGTGCTGGGGATTACAAAGAAGGGAAAGGTATATAGATCAGAGGTGTGCGGATCTTGAAATTTAGCGCCCGCGTCCGTCCATGGATTTCTATCAATGATCCGCGTCCGCGTCCGCAGAATCTTACAACATTGGTTTGCAGTCAGTCTGCGCGTCCGCATTGCTGAAATTTAGCTGTTTAAATGACTTGAAATTTTTTATGGTAACGCTAAACAAGATCTGCGTCAGTCCGCGAGTCCGCAACTTAACCATACGAAGCGTTCGCTGTCAGTCCGCGGATTCGGAAAAGTCTGCGGATCTGCGTCCGCAAGCGGACGCGTCCGCTGTCCGCTCACCTCTGATATAGATGCACAGAGAGAGGACAAGAGGGAGGGGAGTTAAAAAAAGGGGGGGAGGAGAAGGGTGGGGCGTGGCAGCGGATCGTGTCTAATATCAATGGAGGTCAGTGGCGTAGAGAGGGGAGGGGTGAAGGGGGGCATCATGCCCCAGGCGCTACTCACAAAGGGGCGCCAAATTTTATATTTTACTTATAATAATATTATATGGTTATCGAATGGGGGGCGCTGTTGAGAGTATTGTGCCCAGAGCGCTAGTTAAGCTCGCTACGCCACTTATGGGGGTACTCTCCTTTGTTTTAAAATTGTGTAAAAGATGTAAAACATGTATAGAGTTAAAAAGAATACATTTTTTGGAAATAATATGGTACCAGAATGGTTTTGAAGTTTTGTTTACAAGTAAAACAAAATGTGTTTTCTCTCCAAATTATGATAATTGGACTTGACTTCTGTTTGAACCAAATTCTTGAATTTTAAAATATTTTTAATGCATTCTATTCTCCTTATTCAGTTTAACGTCTTAAAATATTTACGTGAGTTTGTCTTGGACGAGATCACGGAGGAAGAGCCAATCGTTTTATTCGCCACACAATATATACAAGACGTCATCAAAATAATACACGAGACGGACAGCAAGTAAGAGTTGCCACTGCTTTTAATTCTGGCCTTGACCTCTGGTATTATGGTCATAAAGTTCTGAAGAACTCTTTACTTTAGTAACTATAAAACAAAACAAAAAAACTTCCCACAAACTATTAACCGTTAACTAAGTGTAATTTCACTAATCATTTTCAGAACTGTAGCCAACTACATAGTATGGAGACTGATCGAAGATCTCATTCCAGAATTCTCAGAACCGTTTCTAGAGGCACAAAGTCATCTCAAGTTGGCTATCCAGGTTACTATCTATTTATTTATAACAGTATATATATATATATATATATATATATATATATATATATATATATATATATATGCCTATAAAACACATGGTCAAACTATGGCCATCTGTGGCGAATCCGATTCCGGCTCCTGTTAAGCCGGATTCCGGCAGTTTTAACAAATCCGGTTCCGAATCCGGTTCCGGTTAAAATGTGCCGGAATTAAGCCGGATTTCTTTGTTGTTTGAAATTTGTAAGAAATTTTTTTAGCGCAACATAATTTTGAAATATTTAGCGCTATACAATTAAATTAAAACAATAAATTCCTTTGATTTTAAAACTACAATAACGTCGATCGCTTTTAGCTCTATATGTAAGTACAAATATATTAAAAAAGAAGATTTGAATCGTATTTAGTCTAGTACAGGGGTCGACAACCTGCGGCTCACGAGCCGCATGCGGCTCTTTCGATGTCAAGTTGTGGCTCTTTCGATGTCAAATTGCGGCCTGATCAAATACCGTAATATTGAAACAACAAATTTAGTGGCTCTTTAAAAATTGAGAAAATTGTATATTAAAACGTTAGGCTCTTCCGCACCGGCTGCGGAACGAAATATTTAAAGGGGGGGGGGCAAGCCAAAATATGACCGAAAGACAAATTTTACCCCCTTAATTCATTAATAGAATATAGGAATTATGTAGCAAGTATTTAATCGATATTATTAAAAAATAATATATTAAAAAAATAAAAATGAACATTGAGCACTTCTGTCGTCAACTGATTACAAATTTAATTGTGAAATTAGATCAGAAAATTACTGATAATTATCATGAATAATGATGAACATGAAACTAAAACCGGAAACGGGAAACTCAATAAACAAAAAGTAATTTATGAAAAGATAATAAATAATTGTATTTTCTTTAAAAATTACATTTGCCGCCATTCGGTAGATGGCAATACTTCTCTATACTTATAAGATGCATTTACTGTCTGTCTGTCTATTCCCTTAAAACTCAAGATCCAGACAACCCAATAACGTGAAATTTGGTACACATACACACAATTACACGGGGAAGGTTCTTAAACAGGTTTTGTTCGATCTCAATTGGTACTTTAATTGTAATTAATTATTTTGGATATCAAAGACATGAAATTTGGCAAACTTTTACCCCGATTTCAGGTTTTACGAGTTTCTCTCCCACATAGCTAACTTACTATAAATATGATCGGTACGGGGAACTAATATCACATTACTTACTACATTATTACATTCCATTCCTTCATCCATAAGAATAGTCATCTTTTGCTACAGTCATGCCTAGGAGAGAGAGAGAGAGGGAGGAGGGAGGGAGAGAGGGGGGAGGGATGGAGGGAGAGAGGGAGGGAAAGAGGGAGGGAGGGAGTGAGGGAAAGAGGGAAAGAGGGGAAAAGAGAGAGAGAGACGGAAAGAGAGAGAGAGTGAGAGAGAGGAACTGCCAAATATGTTGTGTATCGCATTGCTTTAAGATAAATGTACCCTTTTATTGCATGCAAATAAACCCTTTTTACGCGTCTTTTTAAAATCTTAATTAAACGTCAAATTACCCTTCTTAAATAAACAGAAAACATTATTTTAAACCCGGGCCAAGCCGGATACTTGCATCTAGTTTTAAAATATGCCACAACAACTCTCAATAATGTGATTACTGTAAAATTTAAATTAATTATAATTTCTTTCAAATATTACATTTAAGAAATAAATTAAATGAATTACGTTTATGAAAATAATACATATAAACTAAATGAATTACAAAGTTAAAAAAGTTAAAATTTTAGGGAGGGGGGCTGACTGGAAATTCAAGGGGGGGGGGCGCCGCCACCACTTAAAAGTTTTAGGGGGGGCCGCTGTCCCCCCTGCCCCTCCCTGCTCCGCCGCCAGTGCTCTTCCGTCTCAAAAGGTTTCCGACCCTGGTCTAGTAATACGACACCTTATCTTCGCTACTTTTGATTCCGTGTTTTCTATAAACTATATTTAGCTATCAAAGTTAAATTTTTTTAAAGAGCAGACAACGATCTATTTTTGGGTGTTTACAGTTTTCAAAAAAGTTCAATAATTTATTTTTCTGCACATTTATTTATTTTATTGACTTTGTCACGATTTGGATAAAATTCCTCACAAATTTAGATAAATAACTTGAAGATACATTTTTAATTGAACATTAAAGTGATATTGATTTAGATTATATGAAATGCATTTTAATTTGCGTTTTTATGGGAAATAGTCAGATAATGGTTTAAATGAAAGTATGAATGAAATAACACGGTTCGGTGACGTCACTATGGAAAACTAAAGAAAAATAAGCTATCGGGTGGTGCCACAGTATACATATATAAATATATATATATATATATATATATATATATATATATATATATATATATATATTGGAATTCATTTATTAATAAACATCTTATATCTTTTTTTTTATGTTAGGCGAGAAATTACTACTTCTTTCGGAAAAATTACTATTTAATTCGGTAAAATCCGGTTCCTGTTCCGATTCCGGCAGGATTCAAATATTAAATCCGATTCCGGTTCCGATCCTGCAGGATCTAAAAATTTGAATCCGGTACAGCCCTAGTTTATAATCTCTGACCACTTCGCTCTTCGACTTTCGAGGTTTATATGGATATATTAATAGTTTTTTTCCCGTATTATAGATAAAAATCGGATTCTCTTAAAGCTCAAAATGTCTTTTTTCCTATTTTTTAGTTAAATATGTTAAGCAATTCGAGCCCACTGGTGATTATACAATGTTACTTCATGTGAAATGAGCTCTAGTAAATGTTATAAGCAGTATTTAGAATGTGACAAACATTTTTATTTATCATCGAACTACGACGATATTCCATTTATAAATAGCCAATCATATTTAGAGGAAATTGTTTCGATTTCCTTCGATGATCTGGTTGTTAGTATTCCAATGCCCTGACCTATAGATATAGAGTCTATGCTTGGCTTTGACTGTAGATATCGACTGTGGTCTGAGAACGTTTTTTCTTGATTTCCAAAAGGTTCCATCCGTTAATGACACGCTTTATTATGCAGGCCTTGAATGAAAACAGCATAACCATAACAGTCAGATCACCAACCTACATTTATCCAGTTAAGTTTCCATATTAAAACAGTTGCTAACCATCTGTGTTCAGTGGGGAATGGTAGCTTAGTACAATGCCCGACGGACTTTACTTTCTCCAAAAAAATATATTGTGTACCGGTTTATATGATGGATGGGAGGGTTATTGAAGGGACTCGAGATAATCCCTGGCACACACCTGGAGGCTCGAACTCGAGACCTTAAGGCTAGAAGTCCAGCACTAAGTTACATTTCTACTCGCAGGGACGGATGGTCGTGCGGTAAAGCGCTCGACTGTTAACTTTTTGGATCCCTGGTTCGATCTCCGGTGAGGACCAATGGATATTTCAGGTCACGGTTACAGTCCAGCTATAGCTCCCGTTGCATCTCCATGGCCATTGCACTATCGGCTATGACGGGGAGGAAAGAAGGGCACCATAAAAACAGTCCCATTAGTGGTTTTCGTCCCATCCTTACAGGGACGTCACACACACACATGCACACACACACACACACACACACACCACACTTCCACCGCGACATTCACAGTTATCCAGCGATTACACATACACACATAGATAGATAGATAGATAGATAGATAGATAGATAGATAGATAGATAGATAGATAGATAGATAGATAGATAGATAGATAGATAGATAGATAGATTAGATTAGATTAGATTAGATAGATAGATAGATAGATAGATAGATAGATAGATAGATAGATAGATAGATAGATAGATAGATAGATAGATAGATAGATAGATAGATAGATAGATAGATAGATAGATAGATAGATTAGATTAGATTAGATTAGATTAGATTAGATTAGATTAGATTAGATAGATAGATAGATAGATAGATAGATAGATAGATAGATAGATAGATAGATAGATAGATAGATAGATAGATAGATAGATAGATAGATAGATAGATAGATAGATAGATAGATAGATAGATAGATATAGATAGATATAGATAGATAGATAGATAGATAGATAGATAGATAGATAGATAGATAGATAGATAGATAGATAGATAGATAGATAGATAGATAGATAGATAGATAGATAGATAGATAGATTAGATAGATAGATAGATAGATAGATAGATAGATAGATAGATAGATAGATAGATAGATAGATAGATAGATAGATAGATAGATAGATAGATAGATAGATAGATAGATAGATAGATAGATAGATAGATAGATAGATAGATAGATAGATAGATAGATAGATCATATTACCTTTTCTCTGTACATCGTTTGCTTGAGTTCAGACGTAGGAATTGTTGCAACGATGTTTGTTTAAAAATTTCTATTTACTTGATATGAGAATTTCAGGATCGATACTGCCACCCTTGATTGGCTGGCTGGTGGGTGGCGGTAGAGGATGGGCGGGGGCGGGAGGGTGGACATTCCTCACGATGCAGAGGCGTTGGTGATGATAATTGAGCCTAATTGTTGACTGTCATATTCAGTGCTGTCATTTATTGAACTGTATTCAAAATTTGTCGTCGTCAGATGGCCGGAATAATATTTTATTTTTGCCTTTTTTTTTTGTTAAAATGAAAACATACAAAATAGAAAAAATAAAGTGTAATTAACTTTGTTTATTTGTTTATTTTAGATGCGCGGCGAAGAGAATCGCTCATACCATTGCTGGGTAATAACAGTTATACCTGACACTGTTGATGGCTTTTGATTATTAGCATGGCCAGAAGCGGCCTTATCGGTGTGGGGGTACTGTGGGGGGATGGGGGGAGGCAGTGTAAATAGTGAGGCCTGGAACACAGGATTAGTTTTGTTACAATTAGGTTACACATCAAATGAAAAACTTTCAGGCGCGAGACCTAGGTAGGGCCCCCCCAGTGGCCCACTGCAGGGCCGTACCCCTATCCCCTACCCCTATAATCTGACAGATGATGTTTGTTTTTTTTTGTATTGTATGCTCATATTTTTTTTACTTTTCTCAAAACTATTTGAAACCACATCATAGTAATATGTAACAAAAAGGTTTTCAAATTTTTGCGCTTAGCGACCTATAAACTTTATAGCGGTCTTGTTGTACAATTGGGGGGGGGGGGGGGTGAGCTGGAAGGGAAAAAAATAATAAACTATCACAGATTGTTTAACTTTTAACATGATACTTTCACGATAAAACAAATTATAAGCAAATCATATCACTTAAGCAGGGCCGTTTTAAGGTCATCGTAGGCCCTAGGCACTTTCAAAGTCGTATGCCCTCCCCATCTGCATTTTTAATATTTTTTCAAGAATGCACCCGCACTTCTTTTGCAATTTGAAATCTAAATAAATTTTGAGGACGTCATAGGTGACTTTGCTAAGACAAAGAGCCGAAAAGTCAACATACTGTAATGTACAGATCTACAGCACTGCAGCTTGACGTGCCCATCTCACATGGTTATATATATTTACTTTAATACAAACATTATTAAATTTTATTGGCATTCTGAACTTGTTTTCTCTTTATGTTCTGGCTCTCGTAGGCCCTTGAAAAGTCCGTAGGCCCTAGGCACAGTGCCTACTGTACCTAGTTGATAAAGCGGCCCTGCACTTAAGAAGAAGACAAATAATGATAATTACTTTTACACGACATCTTAATTAACATGCTGATACACGATGTCAGTGATTAAACAGCGAAAACGTTTTTAAAAATTAAAAAGCCTTGACTTATGATATTGAGTATTTAAGCGATGTTTGTTTATTTGTTTGTTTGATTTTTTGTTTCAAACAGGGAGTCAATAAAAATGAAATTCGCTGGATGAAGTGTGTCGAGTATGTGAATCAGAAGATGGGCATTGCAGTGGGCGCCATGTTTATCAAAGACAATTTCAAAAAGGAGAGTAAGGAAACGGTGAGTATATGAACAGAAATAGTGAAGCGCATCTGTGAATGTCTTTTTTTTTATGTTGATACTAGTGGGGAAAAGCCTGCTGCTGAAGCTGGCTGAACGAGATCCGACAGAAGGGATAACAAAGAAATGTACGAAATACTGTAATAGAAAAGAGCATGTGAGTTTATTGCCCTGAACAGAATACGATATGAACAGAAATAACAAAGAGATGTATGAAATACAACGCATATACCGCACGATATGAAAACTACCTGAGGGAGACAGACGGGTTAGACGATTATTTATTTAAGGATGTTCCTTGTATTATTCGTAAAATCATTTCTGTAATTTGTTACGTGAAAAACATTTTTTTTTAAGTTTTGCTTTTTACAACCTGCATCCATCCCTATCAAGCCTAAAAATATGTAATACACATTATTTAGCGCTGGCAAACGTTAACTACATGGTGAATCTACTCAGATATTTTTCGAATGTTATCGTTTATCATTAATCGATTGACCAGTCAGTGGACACACTGACACACACGGAGGTGAATTAGGTGTTTTATGTGTATGATATGAGACGAAATATAATAATGCATTTTTTTCTTGTGTGTGTGTGTGTGTGTTTTTCCTATCAACCAATTTGATATTGTGTCTTCTTGGTAATATATCAGAGTCCATAGAACGTAGTACGTCTGTTATTAGGTAAAGAGAATGGTATAAAGTGGTTTGACTTTTACGAGACTGTACCATTATAATACAACAACTAAATCAGTTTTGATTGTTCTGATCAGAGCCGGATTTACAATTTTAGGGGTCCTAGGCCAACACAAATTTGAGGCCCCATTTTGAAAAATAAAGAATATTGCTGAGTTGTTATTTTTAATTTTTTTTTATACTACTCAACATTTTGGAGCCTCTTATTTCGCGCGGGTCCTTGGCCACGGCCTAGTCGGCCTGTCTTTATATCCGGCCCTGGTTATGATTATAGATTCCTGCAATTTAAACAATATGGCTTCATTTAAATATCAATTATGGGTTGTTGTTGTTGTTGTTTTAAATGGCCTTATTGTAGTAAACAACTTTCTGACCCTAGGCCTTGGAAATGATTCACGGGATACGCGAGGCCTTCAATGAACTGTTGGAGGAAAATGATTGGATGGATGATACAATTAAGCAGTTTGCTAAAGAAAAGGTAAGCTTAGTTCTATTATATTGTGTTTGTCCAATCAAAACTTCCTTAGCTGAACTCTGGGAGGTCGGCTCGGCTAGTTAGACTATCAGTGGCTAGCTCAGGGGTGGGCAAACGTTTTGAGTCGCGGGCCACGTTGCGTTGGTAAATTTGACCTACGTGCCGGAACCAGGGCAGATGGATGGGAGCGTTGGCATGAGGTGATATAAATTAATGTAAACGTCAAAACATAGAAAGTTGAGTGCTGAGACAAGTAAGGGCCTGTGGGCTGGGTTAAACTGTCCGGCGGGCAATGGACAATGGAAGGGGGTGGTGGGAGGAGCAGAAATGAACCTAGAAATCGGTCGCTCTGATAAGACTTCGTTGATGAAAGTGTCAGGGCCCCAGTTTCGATTTATTGTCAAAGGGGGCCTAATATTTGCTGAATGTTGTATGTTCTTGCAGCAAAGTAGGGGGACGGGTGGTAGTGTGGTGTAGAGTGCTCGACTGTCGACCGGAGGTTCCCGGATTCGAATCTCGGTGAGAACCTTGAGAATTTTTTTCAGGTGAACTTGGTGAAAGTCCCCCAAAGTCCACCCAGCTTTAAATGGGTACCTGACTTTAAGTTGGCGAGAGTAAAGGAGGCTGGGCGTTGTGCTAACCACACACTCCCTTTATAAGCCGAGATTACTGTAGCGAATGAATTCTACACTTCATCTGCCCCGATGAGCCCTTTGGGGCTTAAGGGAACTTTACTTTGTTTACTTGCAGCAAAGTGCAAATATACTATCTCATAATCCTTAGTTTTAGGTATGGATTAGACTCACTTCTCCAGCCTTACCATCTCATTGTGTCAGCTAACTATAGTTGGGTCATAGTAAAGCAGGGGGCTGCTGGGACTACTAAAAACCGTCACACAACCCGCACAGATTAAGTAGCATCTAAATAAACATTTTGTTTCCCCTACCCAGTTAAAAGAACTGTTAGCTTGATCTCGCTGTTTCGGCCATTGGATCAGCAATAATGACTTCACTTCTTTACTCGCCGCGTTCAGATTTGTGTATATTTAAAACATTACTCCTTTAACAGACAATTATGATATTTATAATACGAATACTTTTAGTCTAAGGCAAATCCTCTAGAAAAAAAAAAGAAGTTATTTTACAAACAGCAAATGAAGTATATTTCTCGACAGTTACATTTATTCAAACGTTTATTGTGACATGTTGTTGACACCTCCCCCTCCCCCTCTTCCCCTACACCCTAGAAACAATACCACTACTTCATTTATAAATGCGCTTGAACATTCTTCGAACTAAATGTATCTATCTATCATTAATAAGGCCAGCAATTATGAAAAACACTCACAAATGTTTTGGTACGAGGTGGACATTACTTATATATGTGTCAGGTGCATGGATTTATTTCTTAATTGCACTTGTGATTTTATGTATATATATATTTTTATGGGTTTTTTTTTCTCTATTCCTCCGCCAGGCTAATGCGATGGTCGAGAGAATCGGTTACCCGGATTTTATAACTGACCCTAAACAGCTGGACGCCAGATTTGATTCGGTAAGTTGGAGTTATGTTTCCCTGGGTGAGAAAGATTCATTAGCACATACTGGTGAGCGCTGGAGCGTGATTCGGAAATCAGCCAGGTTTGACCTTTTGGGTCAAAAAAAAAAAATAGTGTATGCCAAATTATTTGACAATGTCAAGGCCAAATCACATTGTTTATATGTGTAGCGTTTTATGTAATTACAAAAAAAAAGAAATACACGTCGTAAAACACCTAATAAACTTCAGTCTCTGTGTGTGCGTAAGTTTGAAGTGTGTGTGTGTAGTGTGTTTGCATAGTGTGTGTGTGTGTAGTGTGTGTGTGCGTGTGTTGTAGTGTGTGTGTGTGCGTGTGTGTAGTGTGTGTGTGCATATGTTGTAGTGTGTGTGTGTCTTGTGTGTGAGCGTGTGTGTGTGTGTGTGTAGTGTGTATGCGTAGTGTGTGTGTGTATAGTGTGTGTGTGTGTTGTGTGTGTGTGAAGTGTGTGAGCGTGTGTGTGAAGTGTGTGAGCGTGTGTGTGTGTAGTGTGTATGTGTAGTGTGTGTGTGTGCGCGTGTGTGTTGTAGTGTGTGTGTGTGTAGTGTGTGTGTGCGTGTGTTGTAGTGTGTGTGTGTGTGCATATGTTGTAGTGTGTGTGTGTGTGTCTTATGTGTGAGCGTGTGTGTGTGTGTAGTGTGTATGTGTAGTGTGTGTGTGTGAAGTGTGTGAGCGTGTGTAGTGTGTATGTGTAGTGTGTGTGTGTGTGTAGTGTGTGTGCAGCTAACTTAGGGACTAGTGAGAGTAATGAATGAACGAACAATGTAATAGTGGTATTAATCTGTAATGACTTAGTTGCGCGTGTAAGCAAGTGAGTGTAATAAAAAAAAAAGTAAATTCGGTGTTTTTGTTATGGGGAGCAAAAGAAATTTGTTTAATGAAAAATTTATTCTTTGACTACATTATGTTGTGGCTTATTAGATAATAGTATCATATATATATCTCAATATAACTATTTTAGATTATTCATTACTTTTTGTTGTGGTCTTTTTCGGCAAAATGTTTGTTTGCCGTCAGACGGAATGCTTGACGAGTAATTTAATAAAACTGTATTTAAAATGATGACATCATAATATAAAAGTGAACAAAAACTGTGTCAATACGGTGGTTCCCAACTTTTGACATCTGTTTTCCCGATTTTCTCAATACTGAGTACCCCTAGTAAAAATAACTAGCATACATTGTATTTACGGTCATGGTTTCCCCCTCATTTCACTGTTTCCCCTCATTTCACTGTTTCCCCTCATTTCACTGTTTCCCCTCATTTCACTGTTTCCCCTCATTTTCACTGTTTCCCCTAATTTCACTGTTTTCCCTTTATTTCACTGTTTTCCCCTCATTTTCATTGTTTCCCCTCATTTCACTGTTTCCCCTCATTTCACTGTTTCCCCTCATTTTCATTGTTTCCCCTCATGTCACTGTTCCCCCTCATTTCACTGTTTCCCTTTATTTCACTGTTTCCCCATATTTCACTGTTCCCCTCATTTCACTGTTTCCCCTCATTTTCATTGTTTCCCCTAATTTCACTGTTTCCCCTCATTTGACTGTTCCCTCATTTCACTGTTTCCCCTTATTTCACTGTTTTCCCAGATTTCACTGTTCCCCTCATTTCACTGTTCCCCTCATTTTCATTGTTCCCCTAATTTCACTGTTTCCCCTCATTTCACTGTTTACCCTCATTTCACTGTTTCCCCTTATTTCACTGTTTCCCCTCATTTCACTGTTTCCCCTTATTTCACTGTTTCCCCTTATTTCGCTGTTCCCCTCATTTCACTGTTTCCCCTCATTTCACTGTTTCCCCTCATTTCACTGTTTCCCCTCATTTCACTGTTTTCGCTATATTCGTGCATGTTTACCCAATGTTCTTTCGGTGCATCGTGCCCCCCCCCCCGGGGGCCAGATCCTGGGGAACACGTACAATACTTTGTGAAACACTGAGGTAAAAACATAAATCTGCTAGAAAATAATAACACAATGAATATAATAAGTCACGACTTGTTATTATCCTGTAGTTTGGTAAACTAAACGCCTGTCCAAAGATAGATAACCGTAGTAACTTTCTCCGAAAGTGTGTGTCATATTTTAATTGTCTGCTCTTATCAGTTTACAGGTTATAGAAATATAAACGGATTACATTATATGGGTTGATTTTTTTTTTTCAGCTGGTCCTTAGTGATGATTTCCTGGACAATAACCTAAAGATTCTAGCCTTTCAGTCTCGTAAAATGATCAGCCGATTACGTCATCCAGTGGACAGGGAAAAGTAAGTTTGTTACAGTTGGAGAAAATTGTTTGTTTGTTTGTTGTTGTTTTTTTTTTTTGAAGATTTTAAGAAGTTTCACTTTCTGTTGGTGTGTTAGTCACAGTAAATCTTGTAATATTTAACTCTGTATCTGTCCTAATTTAATGAGAGGACCAAAATGTGGTATACACGATTTTTAATTGACTCGAGTCCATTAATCCAACATGTTGTAGAATTACGAAGCTGATTACATTTTAATGCTTATAATCGGAACAAAAAGGATGGAGATTGAGAAGTGAATATTAAATTCGAAACATCGCCCCCGTTTAAATCCCTCTGTCTCTCTCTTCCTCTCTATATGTCTCTATCTCTTTCTCTTTACTTGTATAACTCTTTGTCTTTCTCTCCCTATCTCTGTTTTTCCACTTCATATCTCTATGCCTCTATCTCTTTTCTTTCTCTGTCTCTCTCTATCTATCTATCTATCTATCTATCTATCTATCTATCTATCTATATATCTATATATATATATATATATATATATATATCTTTCTCTCTCCCTGTCCCTCTATCTATATCTCTGTCTCTTTTTATATCTCTATCTTTATATATTGCTGTCTCTCTCTGTCTCTCTCTCTCTTTTTCTCTCTGTTTCTCTCTCTCTATCTCTATATATCTCTCTCTATCTCTCTCTCTCTCTCTCTCTCTCTCTCTGTATAACTTTGTCTCTCTCCATCTCCGTCTCTCTATCCATCTCCGTCTCCCACACTCATTCTCTCTCTCTCTCTCTTCTAGTGTGCAAAAAGAAATAAAATAACGAAAAACCGGTTAAAAAAATAATTTTAAAAAATCTTGAGTGTGGCCCTCGGGCGAACGGGTTCTGGTTAGCAAAACAATAACTTATGGAGTTAAGGGTTCACTGGGGTTAACTTATAACTGTTATAGCGAGCCCCTTCTCTCCCTCCCCCTCCCAATCTTTCATTTAGACTGACCTTGACACACATGATTCAATGCGAGAGACAATCACATTTGTTTACAAATCTTTTGTTTTTGATGTTTGTTTTGTTCAGTTTTCTTTCGTGATTTTATTTTTTTTTTAATTTCCCATCAGGAAATTATTATATTATTTATTTATTTTGATTTTATTCTCATGTCTTTTAATTTAACTTGTTTTTCCCCATAAAGTTTTGTTTGTTTGTAAAAGCAAAGGAAAAAAATGTATATAAAAAAAAAATACTAATTAGAATTATAGCTCGGCAAGTTCAACGCCCTCTGCTGGGAAATATTTGGTGCCAGTTTTGATTGTAATACCGTAGACAGATATCAAATAGTGTATCTGATACTTGGACATTTATTGACATTTTATGAATAAGTTGACGGAAAAAAAAACAAATATTTTTTATTTTTTTAATTTGGAAAATTACGCAATTATGAGGTTATAAAATGAATTTTATATATGTGTGTGTGTGTGTGTGTGTGTGTGTGTGTATGTATTTTTTGTAAGTGTAATTTTGATCTTTGGAAGTTCATCTTGTTTTTATTTTACCTACACATATGTTTGTTTATTTTATTTTAACTGTTGTCTTGAATTTTTAATCCGCTAACCTTGTCCTCTTTTTAACAAAAGCTAATAAAAGAAGTCATTCGATCTTCTTCCCTGTCTTATCTTTTTGATTTTCCATTATAGCACTTCTCGCTTTTTCTACTCGGATACGTCTTTCAATATTCTACTCTATGACGTTTTACTTCTACTCATGACGTCTTTCTTATAGGTTTTGACATCTTTGTGAAAATTTTTGACGTCTTTCTACTACTTTACGACGTCTTTGTACTACTTTGAGACGTCTTTCTTGTACTTTTTTGAGATCTTTGTTAAACTTTATTATGTCTTTGTTTTTTTTCCGCTTTTATAACGTCTTGTGTAAATTATGTAGTCTATGACGTCTTATGTAAATTTATGGCATTAACATCCATTTTATGCCGTCTTTCTTGTGCACTGTAAATTTATTTATTTTATGAGTCTTAGTTATATTTTATGACGTTTTTTTTTTTTTGTAATTCTTTATGACGCCTATGTTCTTTTTTATGGCGTCATCTTTATGATTTGTTTTAATCTTCTCTTTTATCGCGTCCTCATTATATTTTATGAATTTTCATATTTTTCTACAGAAAGTCGTCTTTTGATCTTCGGCTTTGTCAAGTCTAAACTTTTTAAAAATCTTTACTTTGTACCCTTGTTTTGATTTTTTTTTCATTATTTTCTGTCTCTTTAAATAATTATTATTATTACTCTACTCTATCTCTCCCTCATCTGTGTTTGATGTTATAACACACTGGGTCTCAGATTCGTGACTCATTAAGAAACCCTTACTTTCGATTTGAACTACTCACCTACAAAGAAATAAAAAAAAATAGGGAAGGGTTCGTTCGCAAATGAAGTAACGCGAAAAACGAGATTTTAGACCCCCCCTCCCCCCTTATGTCACGTCGCAAGTTAAAATAAATTAAAATACCTCAAATTACTGATTTATTTTTCTTTCATTATTTTTTTGAAACAAATAATGAACTTTTTAGCGTATTAAAAAACAGTTTTTGAGTCAAACCTAGTCCAAAAAGTAATAACTATCGAAATTTTTAAGATTCAAACTTTTCATAACGGTCAATTTTCAAAATTTCCAGTTGAGAAGAATTGTAAATTTTGGCAGAAAATTCAACCAAATTTTGGATTCCCTCATAGATAATAATTATTATTTTTTGTGACGTCACAATTTCACAGACCACCCACCCACCTCCCCTCTGTCACAAAATTCTAGACTCCCCCCCCTCCCCTCCCTAAGCGTTACGTCATTTGCGAACGAGCCCGAAGAACTCATCGTGTGTAATCTCAATAAGGAAGTTAGTTCCCGCCAAAAAGGGGGCGGAGTCTCAGGACCCACATTTTTTTAGAACCACTGCACAACTTTGTCTTTTAAAACATCAGACGGAGATGATGTTTACTTGGTGCCTGGTTTTTGTTTTATTTTTTGTTGGCTTTTTTTTTTAATACACCGTAAATAATGATTACTCCCCTCTTAAAGAATCACCCTTGTCCTTCAACAATTAAACACATTTTTAGAGCATTTTCGAAAAAAAATGCTCTATTGTCCCCGTTTTGTCTGTCTGCCTGTCTGTCTGTCATCACCCTAGATCTCAACAACCATAAGTCCTAGACCCATGATGTATATATCATTTTGTAGGTCTTGGCCTGCCAAGGAATGTATTTTTTCCATTTCGCGATCTGACCTCTCAGGGCCGTAAAAGGGGCCTTATAAAGTACCGTTTTTTACTATATAAGCTATATTAATAATGGACCGCCCTATATCTCAGCAACCATAAGTCCTAGACCCATGATGTATATATCATTGTGTAGGTCTTGGCCTGCCAAGTGTACATCAAAAGTCCATTTCGCGATTTGACCTCTCAGGGCCAAAATATAAGAGCTTGTTATGTACCGTTTTGCTTATATTTTAAATATAAATAATAAAAGCTAATCAAAGGGGCGTAATCATTATTTATTTTTGTAACAGTTATTCAACATGACTTACTTGTCCTTTTAATATCTTTTTTCAGATATATGCATTACACAATTGAATTTATAAACATTTCTAAAATTTACAAATATTTACTGAAAGATAACATGAAAATGCGCTAACACGTCCTGTGTCCAGAATGGAACAGGCGTAATTGCTTGTTTTTCTAATGTTTTTATTTTTTTAAACTTTTGTGTAACGAGTTGTCTCCCCTTCCCTCCCCCCCCCCTTGTCTCTTGTTTATGACTTCTTGTGTAGATTTCTTTTCTAATCTCAACGTTTTGTCTTTCTGTGCGTGTGTGTGTGTGCGTGTGTGTGTGTGTGTGTGTGTGTGTGTGTATTTACGTGTTTCCATGGAAAAATATAACATTCTTCGTTTGTAAAACTGTATGCAATGGGTCAAGAACTTGTCCCCCTTTTTTTTTTTACATTTTTTTTCCCCACCATTTTTCCCCCCACGTTAACAAAAAAATTGCTGTTTACAATCAAAAATAAAAAAAAAAACAAGAAGAAATGTAAAAAAAAAAACAAAACAATAGTAAAAACAGAAGAAAAACAAAAGTATAGTAAAAACAGAGTCCTTTGAAAAGCACACATTTTCTGTGTTGTTTTACAAATAGTTTGCCAAGACATTATTATTAGTGAAGACCTTCGGCATGACTGGTGAAGCTGACAAGATGTTTGTCCGTAATTGCATTACCAAAAAACAAGGGCACGTGACCTATTGTTTTTGTTTTTTTTATTATTATCATTATTTTTATTTTGTTACGATTGCTGCAGGCGGCAGACGTCGTCGGACAACGACTTCCGTTGATTATTTACACAATTTTTTTTTCATCTTCTTTTTATTTCTCATTCTCTCCCTTGAAGATCATCTTTTGTTTCGTAAAATTTGATGAGATTTGTAAAATTAAAGAAAAAAAATTCTTTTTTTGAAGTAATCAAACGCTTGAAAATTATTATTTTTTTACATTTTTTAAATTAAATTAATTTTGGAAATTTCTTATAATATCAACCTTGTTGTACCGTAAGTTGGAGGGAAGGGGGGGGAGGGGGGATAATCTCTATTCCAGTATGTCATATTTCTTTATTTTTTAAACTATGTACAGTTTAATATGACTATGAACAATAGCCAAAAAAAATGTGACGACTTCTGCATTCAGTCCGTTTGAATTTAAGCAAGGGGTGTAAATAAAAAGATTTTACAATATTAAGGAAAGAACAACGGATACACACACACACACACACACACACACACAAATATGAGAACCCCTGCTTTCAGTCAGTTTAAGTTTTAATGAAGTCTAGCAAGGATCTAAAACAAACCAAAAAAAATATGTTACAATTATTGCGGAAAGGAACAAGCACACACACTCTCTTTCTCTCTCTATCTTTCTCTCTCTCTCTCTCTCTCTCTCTCTCTCTCTCTCTCTCTCTCTCACACACACACACACACACACACACACACACAAACAAGAACCTCTGCTTTCAGCCAGTGTTAACGATGTCTGGCCAAGGAACTAAAACTTTCTTGTTATTGTTATTTAAATTTTTTTTCTCTCCTTTTTTACCTCCCGTACTAATGAGAGACGTAATGTGACCCACCCCCCACTCCCATTTAATGTCTTGCTGTTTGTTTTTGCTTTGTTATTTTTTTGTAATTACTTGACAGCCGACCCGTATGTCTTGTAAATTCTGTCACACGCTCAAGAAGCATGATACTAGCCTTGCAACCCCCCCCCCCTTCATTGCACACAAAGAGCAAATACAGTGAATGTGAGCACAAAGAACAAATACAGTGGATGTGAGCACAAAGAACAAATACAGTGAATGTGAGCACAAAGAACAAATACAGTGGATGTGAGCACAAAGAACAAATACAGCGAATGTGAGCACAAAGAACAAATACAGTGGATGTGAGCACAAAGAACAAATACAGTGGATGTGAGCACAAAGAACAAATACAGTGAATGTGAGCACAAAGAACAAATACAGTGAATGTGAGCACAAAGAACAAATACAGTGAATGGGAGCACAAAGAACAAATACAGCGAATGTGAGCACAAAGAACAAATACAGTGGATGTGAGCACAAAGAACAAATACAGTGGATGTGAGCACAAAGAACAAATACAGTGAATGTGAGCACAAAGAACAAATACAGTGAATGTGAGCACAAAGAACAAATACAGTGAATGGGAGCACAAAGAACAAATACAGCGAATGTGAGCACAAAGAACAAATACAGTGAATGGGAGCACAAAGAACAAATACAGCGAATGTGAGCACAAAGAACAAATACAATTAGTGATAAGCAGATCCGCTCTTAGGCTTTTGAGCTTTGTTTGTTTTTGGTGGGAGGGAGGGTGGGGGGCATAAGCTAGGACATCGAAAGATGTATGGGGCACGGGAACTGGAAGAGGGGGGGGCCCTTTGGAATTGTAGGGCCCCTAAGTCATCGCCTAGGTTTACCCGACTATCAGAACCGCTGTATGATAGTATTATTAAAGAGGAGCAGCGATCTCAACAGATTGAACAAAATTTGACTTAGGCCCTGTTCACCTTCTAGTACTTAGGCCCTGTTAACCTTCTAGTACTTAGGCCCTGTTCACCTTGTAGTACTTAGGCCATGTCCACTTTCTAGTACTTAGGCCCTGTTCACCTTCTAGTACTCAGGCCCTGTTCACCTTCTAGTACTTAGGCCCTGTTCACCTTCTAGTACTTAGGCCCTGTTCACCTTCTAGTACTTAGGCCCTGTTCACCTTCTAGTACTTAGGCCCTGTTAACCTTCTAGTACTTAGGCCCTGTTCACCTTCTAGTACTTAGGCCCTGTTCACCTTCTAGTACTTAGGCCCTGTTCACCTTCTAGTACTTGGGCCCTGTTCACCTTCTAGTACTTAGGCCCTGTTCACCTTCTAGTACTTAGGCCCTGTTCACCTCCTAGTACTTGGGCCCTGTTAACCTTCTAGTACTTAGCGATATGGAATATTTTCCTAACCCATTTCGGCCACACACACACACAGACACACACACACACCAGAGATGAGCGGACAGCGGACGCGTCCGCTTGCGGACGCAGATCCGCAGACTTTTCCGAATCCGCGGACTGACAGCGGACGCATTGTATGGTTATGTTGCGGACTCGCGGACTGACGCGGATCTTCTTTAGCGTTACCATAAAAAAAAATTCAAGTCATTTAAACAGCTAAATTTCAGCTATGCGGACGCGCGGACTGGTCCGCAGACCAATGTTATAAGATTCTGCGGACGCGGACGCGGACGCTGATCATTGATAGAAATCCGCGGACGTACGCGGACGCTAAATTTCAAGATCCGCACACCTCTGACGCACACACAAATAATGGCATATCAGCACCGCCAATATTAGTAAACATATAAAAATGTATCAGACTTGCCTGTAGTTCAAGTTGAGTTGAAGTCTCACCATGCGTAAAACTAAGGAGTAGGATTAACTAATTTCAAACTTTGTTGTTGTTTTCTATTTCACAGCTGGGAACAAGAGCCTGTAGTGGTCAACGCTTTTTACAATCCCAACGCCAATGACATAGGTGAGTTGGTTGGGCCAGCGGTCATTGGCCAGTGAAGTCTTTCAGCGTGTTAGAGTGTGTCCATGGTAGTTGTTTTTTTTTAATTAGTAGATTCTTAACTAATTATTTCAGTCTTTAGACGTCGCCTGTCATTGATAAACGTTGGTTTACGTTCGCTTCTTGAAAGACATGGTCCTTAGGTGGGGGGCACTAAAAATAAAACTAAAAGTATCTGTCTTGGCCCTGAATGCACGAGATTTAACACAAAATTAATGCAGGGACGGCCGTTTTGGTAGTATGACGGGGTAATGGGGGGGGGGCAGTCGCGTAGCGAGCTAACTTGCGCCCGGTGCACAATACCTTTTTAGCGCCCCCCCCGCCAAATTTGAAAGCCATGTAAAATTATATGCAAAATATACCATTTGGCACCCCTTTGTGAGTAGCGCCCGGGCATGATGCCCCCTTGCCACCCCTCACTACGCCACTGGGGGGGGGAGGCAAGAAGGCAGTCGCCCTGTTTGGTGAAACTATAATAGAAGCTTAGCTCTACAATGTCAGTGATGATGGTTGCCAGCCACACGACGATGAGATTGTAATCTTGACCATACGGAATGGGTCGTAGGGCTTAAATTCTTTCCTCTCCCCCCCCCACCCCACCCCCCTCTCCAATCAACCCGACCTCGCCAACGATAAAGATGCAAAAGATGCACTCTATAACAACATAGGTAGCTTTGTCGAAAGGACGGCATGAACTGCTGCTCTAATAAACAAGTGTGTCGTTAAATTACACTCTAGTGTTGTTTTAGTCCCATGTCATATTTTAGTTTCAGTTTTTATTTCGTTTTTTCTGTAATAATTTTAGTTTTCGTCTAGTTTTAGTCTTGCTTCTAATTTTAGTTTTAGTTTTAGTTCTCGTTGACGAAAAGTCAAAATTTTCGTCAACGAAGGTTTTAGTTTTAGTTTTCGTGAACGAAAGCAACACTATATCTTAGTTTCAGTTTTTATTCCGTTTTTTCTGTAATAATTTCAGTTTTAGTCTAGTTTTAGTCTTGCTGCTAATTTTAGTTTTAGTTTTAGTTCTCGTTGACGAAAAGTCAACATTTTCGTCAACGAAGGTTTTAGTTTTCGTCAACGAAAACAACACTATTACACTCCGTAAGAAAAATTATATTTACGATCAAATGAAATATGAGGTTTGTAGCGTAACATAGGCTAAATGATAATATATCCATGTATCTATATAACGAATAAATACTACGTTTTGTTTTCATTCGAATATTCTAGTTTTTCCTGCTGGTATATTACAACCTTCATTTTATAGCTCCACGTTTCCAAAGTAAGTCAAACCTTATTTGCCTAATCGTTATTTTGTGTCTTTTTTTTAAATATGCATGTTTAATACATAACTGTGTACATGCGCACCAGAGAGAGCGAGTTGTGTGCAAGAAGAGATGTAAAGGTGTTAATGATTGGTTAACACTCACGAGAGTATTATGTGTCCTCAAATTGAAATGCATTAAAAGAAAAACTTGATCTTAAATTCATTCAGGTCCCTTAACTTTGGAGGTATCGGTGTAGTTATCGGTCATGAAATTACACATGGGTTTGATGATAAAGGTAAGTCGAATGAAGAGTTTTTATTTTCTTTTAAATTAAATCCACATTATATATATATATATATATATATATATATATATATATATGTATGTATATTCCTTCACCACCGTGCTTGTTTATTTTATTGTATTTACCTATTTATCAATATCACAATGACTTCATTGTTGAAGTATCGGATCTTGATTGTCATATTTCTATGTGTTGTGCAAACTGAGATCAATAACTTGAGGCCGTGCAACCTGATGCACGACCAGGGCTAACGTGATAACTTTAGTAGCCCACACTTGCAGAACTCATTTCTGAGGCCCAGAGCCGGATATAACGGCGGAGGGGGGCACACTGCACGCGCGCCCTGGGCCTTGATTTATAAGGGCACCATAAACCTCCAACAGTGGCAATTCTAATTTGGTTGTCTATGTCTTACATAAAGGAACACATTATTTTTTCTTTTGCGACTGGGACCTTTCACCCACCTTAATCCGCTAGCGCCTACATCAATTTTTACGATATATAAAATTTAAAAAAGCAGACTGATATACCTGGGCAGGGCCAGATAAGCCATCAGGCCAATAAAGGCATAAACTAAAGTCCTGACAATCAAGCCCCTATTTCAACAGACTAAACGTTTTCTCCTTGATTCGTTACCTCTCTCACTTTATACAAGAAAGCAGCAGGTAGTTTTAATAACTCTTTGAATCTTCTGCTTACAGGCTTATTATACGAAATACGAGAGGACATTATGCATTTCAGGGGACGGGCGGTCGTGCGGTATACAGCGCTCGATTGTCGAGAGTCCTGGGTTCGAACCTCAGTGAGAACCTTAGTATTTTTTCAGGTCCTGGTGTAAGTCCCCCCCTCCAGGTTCACGCAGTTTTAAATAGGTACCTGACTTTTCAAGTTGGAGGAGTAAACAGTGCCGCCGAGGGGGGGGGAGGGAGGGCAAATGCCCAGGGGCCCGGCGAGTTTTAGGGGCCCGGACTGAGCTGGCCAATCAACTTTTGAAAATATTATTATCACCTCGGGGGGGGGGGCGTGACAGCCCTGCCCAGGGGCCCGAAATTTCTGTCGGTGGGCCTGGGAGTAAAGGCGGCAGGGTGCTGTGCTAACAGGATAATCCCTTTATATGCTGAGGTCACTGCCGCGATCAGCCCTTAAGGGCTTAAGAGAACTTTTTTTTTATTATGCATTTCACAAGTGATCGATTTTGTTATTGTGTTCGCAAAATTGGGTCTTTTTTATTTTATTATAAGTCTACAGTAACCTTAATCCACCCCCTGATCGGATATTATTTATGCATCTTCAGCATGTTCCATCAAGCCCGTACTAAGCATTGGTCCGTTAAAGGCTATTATTGCTTTATTCGTGTTTTATATAGTCTGTCATCTCTGCCTCTCCCTCCCTTCATTCATGTCTATTAGTTCTCCATTAGTCTATCATCTCTGCCTCTCCCTCCCTTCATTCATGTCTATTAGTTCTTCATTAGTCTGTCATCTCTGCCTCTCCCTCCTCCATTCAGGGCGCCAGTATGACAAAGACGGCAACATCAAACAGTGGTGGGACGAGAAAACCATCGAGGCGTTCAGACACAGGGCCCAGTGCTTCGTTGACCAGTACTCGAACTACAAGTTGGAGCAGATCAATGAATATGTAAGTGACGCCTCTGTAGGCCCGTAGCGTGCGGGGGGGCAGGAGGGCCGGGCCCCATGCGTTTTATCTGCCCCTCCCCCCTGCTTATTTGTTCTAATTAGTAAAATGTATTACCTGGCCGCCCCCCCCTCCTGCTATTGCCTGGCCCCTGCTGTAGAATGCCCGCCCCCCCCCCCTTGTAGAATTTTCACGCTACGGGGCTGCGCCTCTGTCGGAATGTACCGACACGTGCAGTACTTCATTTGGCCTCCATTGTTCTGTGAAATGTGGTGTTAATTGTACATGTTATGCTGTTGTGTGGTGTGGCCGGCCATTTATGCTTGTTACATTATGCCGGGCTCTACTTGTTATGTGCTCATTTGTTTAAAAAGTATATGCCCTGGTCTCGCATAGGTTATGCAGATGATCACACGCTTTGAACGCTGCTTAAATTGATCCCTGGTAAAAAAGAAAAATATCAGTGTAGCAAGTGTATTTATTTGATATGCCTTGTAGCGGGATAGGGCGACCATATACAATTTTCTCCGCGATCGACAGCGAATCAGTGTGACAAGCTGAAATATGATCGTAGCTTCAAATATTGAATGATTTTCAATGATATATTATTGGAACTGACTTTTTACTTAACTTATTAAAATTTTAACCATGCACACACACACACACACACACACACACACACACAAGCACACCTAAAGAAATTTCCGGGGTTAGGGCAGCAAATGTTTGTGCGCTCCTATACAAAAATTAAAACAAACAAATACATTATTTTATTGGGCGCTGATAGTTTTTTTTTAAATTAGGATGGGGGGGGTTAATGGCTGCACCCCGCCCCCTCCTCCCTCCCCAATCCTCTCATCGTGATCGTTGTGGGGCAAAGGTTATATTGTATTTAGAGTGGTCTTATTTCTTGCTCGCTTCAGATGAATGGCCGGATCACCCAAGGGGAGAATATCGCTGATAATGGTGGCTTAAAACAGTCTTACAGGGTGAGTACCCTTGTTTTTTTTTTATTTTTATTTTAATTCCTGCAATGTAGCTTGAATTTTCTATGAATTTTATGTTGTGCACATTTATTTATTTATTTTAACTGCAATCTAAAAGTTTCCCCACATTTTTTTATCCACCACTTTTAGATAATTGATTATAATACATTTAAATTAACGTTTGAGCTACAATAGTTACTGGTATGACCATATATTTTTTATTCCATTCTATTCAAGGCTTATGTCAAATGGATAGAGAAAAACGGAGAGGAACCCGCCCTCCCTGGCATTGGACTCAACCATCATCAGCTGTTTTTCCTGAACTACGCCCAGGTAAATAAATAAAAAAATTATTTACATTAGGGATCATGTTTTACTGGCGTCGTTATTGGGGGGGGGGCAAGGGCCCAGGGGCGCGGCGTGGAGAGGCGGGTGGGGTAGACGGCAGGGGGCCACAGACCTAGGTGGGTGGGTAAGGTATTTCTTGAGGACTCTCTCTTTCACTTTGAATCAAATTGCTAGCAACACCTCTGCAAATACAGTTGTTGTTCTTTTTTTTTTAAAAAAGCTGAAATTATCAAACATGTCCCCTTCCCACTTCACTATATTTAACTAAATTACGACCCCCCCCCCCCCAACTCCCAATTTCTATAATTAAAAGAAAGTTCAACTCTTCTTTTAAGGCCACTATTCTTTCAAGGCAAATATTTTTAAGGCCACTATTCTTTTAAGAACACTATTCTTTAAGACAATGTTCCAAGAACTTATTTTCGATTTATTAAATAAACTAGTAGAAAAATCCTGCTGAAGCTGGCTGAACGAAATCCGACAGAAGAAATATACGAAATACTGCAATAGAAAACAACATGTGGCCTTTATTACCATGAACAGAATACGATGTCAACAGAAATAACAAAGAAATGTATGAAATACTGTAATAGAAAATAACATTTGGCTTTTATTTCCATGAACATCCTTAAATGCAACGCATACACCGCACGATATGAAAACTACTCACGGTTACAATGCATACACCGCACGATATGAAAACTTCCTGAAGGAGACACACACATAGGTTAGAAGATTATGTATTTAAGGATAAGATCAAATTGTCCGAAATAGAATATAACCGACACTAACCCCATATAACGGCATCAAACCTCCTCCACCCGCGTGCACTATATGAGTCATGGATGGTCAAATGCGGCCCTTAGGGTTAACTTTTATGCGGCTCACCACAGTGAGTCAGTTTATTCTACTATTGAATACATTTTTTACTCTTTTTTTTTTCTTTTTTTTTTTTTTAATTGACTTTAAAGAATTTTTTAGCTTATTAAAATAAAACAACATCAGAATGCGGCTATGGCCAGCCTCGTGCGATCCTATAATTAAGTCATATGCGAACGAATCATTTTCTTTTGAATAGACTTACAAGCTTTACGCTTTTAAATTTTACTCAAAGAAAGTGGTGAGAAGTATTTTTTTTCCCTAACCGTTTACTTAACTCAAAACTTCTGTTTCGGTAATCGATTTTTGATGCACATTTTTAGTAAAAGATTTTCTTGAAATTTTCGCTTACATTTTCTTGCTCCATGACAAAGCATGATTTAATAATTGGTTTTCTATTTATTTTTTTATTTTTTGTTTCTAATAAAAATGAGTCATAAAAAAAATCTTAACAAAGTAAGGGATGGAACCGTGTTCAACTATTGCGAATGGCACTAATAAATGGTTTACTTCCCTTTCATCAATGATTGCTACATGTTTCAGATATAGGCCTATATATGCTAGAAAACTGCTACTTTTAAAAAACTGTTCTGCTTTTGTTGATTTATAATGCTATACTTTTAATTTACGAACAATCGTAGTTAGGTACGTCTTCATAAATAATTATACCAAAAATATGAAACCTCAAGTTTAGACCGTTTTTAGACATTCAACTTTATGGAGGATAGCAGGGAAGGTAATTAAAATTGATAAAGTCGCTAATGGAATAAAATGTCCATGGAAAGTTTTGATTTTTTTTTACTGCTTATATATATAACACTGACAAGTCTGATATATATAACACTGACAAGTCTGATATATATAACACTGACAAGTCTGATATATATAACACTGACAAGTCTGATATATATAACACTGACAAGTCTGATATATATAACACTGACAAGTCTGATATATATAACACTGACAAGTCTGATATATATAACACTGACAAGTCTGATATATATATAACACTGACAAGTCTGATATATATAACACTGACAAGTCTGATATATATATAACACTGACAAGTCTGATATATATAACACTGACAAGTCTGATATATATAACACTGACAAGTCTGATAAGCTTGTACCTTAAATTGAATGAGAAGATAAATTGATATATATATATATATATATACATGGCAACGATTCAACAGTTTTTACGATCAACCTGGGTCAATCTCTTAAGGGAGTGGTGCAACATGAACACACGTTCGGGGCCATTGTTATAAAATGACTTTCCAAATGGTGGCTGTTTGTGATCAGATGGGCCCCAGTTTATAAAGAACTTCCGGGGGGGGGGGATTTGCACAACGGCAACAATGAACCACTATCGAATATTCTCAAAAGAATTAAGTATGGATAGTTTATAGCCTTAGATCCTTTAAACTCATGCGCCTCCCCCACCCTCAGGAATAGCCCAGCCAGCCCTTGTTATGTGATGACCCTGAATGAACTCCCCTTTTCTAATTTGTCTGTGACATTACTTTTTTTTTTGTATCTGTATCTGTATCTATTTTTAGATCTGGTGTGGAAAAATGAGGGACGAAGAGGCGGTCAGGAAGATTCGAATCTCCGCCCACAGCTTGGGGCCCATTCGAGTTTACGGCCCGCTGTCCAACTCTAAAGAGTTCGCCAAGGCCTTCAACTGCACTCTGGGATCGAAGATGAACCCGGTGCACAAGTGTTCTGTTTGGTGATTGGTTGAGAATTTAATGTTGAACTCTGTTAATTATTATAATTAGTGATTGTGATTGTGGAAATTGTGATGAGAATGAAAGTTGGGATCGAATATTTTGAGTTAACATTATGTCATTTATACATTTTTTTTTAGTGTGGTCACCTTGTATCGATAAACTGGCATTTGAAATATGACATGTAATTACATTATATGTACATGCTCTTTTTTATTTTTATTTATGCACAAAGAAAATCTCACAGGAAAAAAAAATCATGTTAATCATCATATTACAGATTTGCATTTAAATAGTTCATGTACTGGACTGATTCGTATCTTGATTTTATGAGTATTAATATTTAAAGCTCATCAAAATGAATACAGTCGATTCCGCTTAATTGGGACACATCGGGACCGAGGCTTTTTGCCCCAATTTAGCGGCTGTCCAAATTAAACATACAAATTTACCATTGGCTTATTGGTTTGGTTTCTTTGAGATTGTCCCAAATAAGCGGCTGTCCCAATTAAGCGGAATCCACTGTATTTACAACTGTGATTCAATGTCCTGGAGCAGTCTTATGACTTTTTGCTATGAGATTGGTCCCAAATAAGCGGCTGTCCCAACTAAGCGGTGTCCCAATTAAGCGGAATCCGCTGTATTTACAACTGTGATTCAATGCCCTGGGGCAGTCTTAAGACTTTTGCCATGAGATTTCTAGTCTAACAGCAATGAGAGGATCTTGGGTTCCAACACTTTCCCCCCGTGCCAGTCTCTTAACGTTGCATCATGGGAGGTATTCTCTTCGCCCAAAGGCGGCTGCCCTGTACGAGTGTCGTTAGCTGGGCTTATTAAATGGAGTGTCTTAAGAGAGGCCTAGAAACACGAGCGCGGCCTTAGGCGAGGGGCCCGGGACGATCAATTCAGTTGCCACCCCTTAAAGTCCTTGTAAGTGTGAGACTTTTATATCTTAATACGACAGAGGAGTAGCTGCCGATAATTAATTACGTAGCCCCCTCCCTACACTATTGTCAAGACTGGGATGACTGTGGGGGCACTGAAGTAGGACCGGGGGAGGGGGTCGAACCCGTCGCTGGCAGCAACGTGATCGGGGGCTCAAAAGCTGGCCGTCTCTCCGAGTCACTCCACCCCATCAGAAACTTGAGATACGTCGTCTGCATTGAGGGAAAGGAAGGGAGGGAAATACGGCCACTACAAGAATAGTCTAGTGATGGTAACGACTCATCCACTGCAAGAATAGTCTAGTGATGGTAACGACTCATCCACTACAAGAATAGTCTAGTGATGGTAACGACTCATCCACTACAAGAATAGTCTAGTGATGATAACGACTCATCCACTACAAGAATAGTCTAGTGATAGTAACGATTTAATAAAGTATAAGAGATATCCCTTTTGTTTTCATTTCAATACGATAGAAAATCATTCTGTTTTTCTTATATCGACTCTCTCAGTGCTTTTTTGTAGATATGACAGACAAAATCCTGTTTGTTCAAGTCTCTAAATGTCAACATTACACATGTAATCAAAACTAGATATGTATTACATTTTATGATGCACGAAAAAAAAAGCTACAATTTGCTTCACTCCATTCTAATGCGTCATATATCTACCTATGGTGTTCTCCTATGTCTTTATGTTTAAATCAACTATCATCTATGTATCTTGTGTTTATCTTATCTATCAACTATGTATATTGCCTCTATCTTATCTGTCAGTCTATCCCTCTCATGGTTCTTTGCCATCTTTCTCGAACTCACAACTTAAATAACAATATTTTGTTTATAAAAACCACAGCTAACATTTTGTTTTCGCTGAGCGACATCGCCTGGCTAAAAACACATTATATTTTTTTTTCTTTCGTCTCTTTTCTCATTGTCCACTATTTTATTAAACCAATCATTTGGCTGCCTGACCCTAAAAAACGACCCCGAACTCCAATGTCTAATCTCCAATTCGCTGTCTTGGCACACTGTATGTTTCCTATCAAGACTAGAGACAAAACTCAGTATCAGCCACTGACAGTTTCTCCTAATAATAAATGTACTGGCTTATTACATCCAGTCGTCCCGTGGGGGCGGGGGGGGGGGGGGGGGGTAAGGATAGGAAAGGAACGGGTTAAAGATATTTTGGGGACCCTATGCAAAAGTATCTGTCAGGGTTGGGGGGTGGGGGGCACAGAAGGAGGAAGAAAGGGGGGGGGGAGGAGTCGAACCCGTCGTCTGCAGCAACTTGTTCGGGGGCTCAAAATCTGGCCGTCTCCGAGTCACCCCTTGAGAAACTTGTGTATGTGTTATAGCGCCATATTTAAGGCATCATAATTGATAGGAATTTGTTCCGGAATAGAGAGAGGTGGGAGGGGGGGGGGTAATAGAAACAGCTCTGCCTTCATGGGGTTGTAGAGCCAAAGAAAGAGAGAGATCTATCTATCTTTTCTATTTATTTATCTATCGCTTGTATTCATACATACATCTCGCTGCCTCATACTCTAAACATAAAATCGTCTTTGTGCATCCTTTTTTTTTTGTTTTATTCCTTAATTAATTCCTTCTTAGTATTCTTGAATTTGCCTGGGATTCAAACCTGGCGTCATTAAAACACATCAACAAACTCACATAAACAAACTCACATAAACAAACTCACATAAACAAACTAACATAAACAAACTAACATAAACAAACTAACATAAACAAATCACAGTTAGCACAGAAAATAAAAAAAAATAAAAACTGTTGGCGAAGAGGTTTTTTGCACACACAAAAAAAACATTCTGAGACTACGTATAAGAGTTATATAAATAATAGCGATTTTGGTTCTGCGTTAAATCGAAAGTAAAGAATTAATACAACAGTATTCCAGTTTAAAAAACAATCATGAAAAAATTGGGTCTGCCCGAAACCAAAAAATAACCTAGCCTACCGATCAAGGTTAAGGGGATATAACTCTATGGAAAGGTTTTGCAGAGTGCTGCTAGTTATAAATTAATTTAGTTCAAAAATCTTATTTTCTTTCTTCAACCTACGATGAATGTCTTGGGTTTCATTTCTATGTAAGATGTTGTCTAGATGTTAGTTGTACAGTGACTATTGGGGGATCACTTGATGTGTATTGCTCCATTCTAGGTGGCGTTGTCTGTATTTTTGATATTGACTTTGTAAACGTACCGGTTTACACCCTATCTTGAACTTGACTTTCTCTAACTTGCCGGTGTATATGAACTTTGATATTGATTTTGTGATTTATACCGGTATACATGTATTTTGATATGGACTTTTGTAACTTACCGGTAAACATGTTTTTTTTTAATATTGATTTTGTAACTTATCGATATACATGTTTTTTGAATTTGATTTTGTAACTCACCGGTAAATTGTGTAGTCTGTTATTTTGTATGTTCATATTTGTAATAATTATTCATGAGATAAATCCATTGAGCCTTTTATTCTATTATTTTTCTTTTAAATCTTATGTCACATTACTTGTTTGTGTGCGTATTTCTGTTCTTGTCAAGCTAATTCGTATTATATTATTCATACGTCATATCCGTCAATTTGTACAGAGGCGGCCTTAGCATAACGGTTAGATACGCGCGGAGAAGGGTGCGGAGGGGGGAGGGGCGTGCTTAGAACGAGTTTTTAATGCGGGGGAGATGTGGCCAAAGGATGTAGTATATCGTATGGGAAAGGTTTTTCTGTCGCGTGCCACCCGTTTCCCCCACTTAGGCTTGGCGCCTGGGCGGTTACCCCCCTTTGTTGCAAACCCTATGAAGCCGCCACTGGTCAAACATTTTCTACCACTTTGTATATTACATTCTGACCCATTGTCTCCTGTTGGTGGTATATAATGTCATTCTTGTCGGCGTGTCCGTCAGTATGACATTCTCAATGTCACTTGCCAGTAAAAAACTGTCATCTGAGCCACAGACAATTTTGAAAAAATAAATAAAATAAAAAAATATGTTCAATTTCAACGTATCGTGCATCTTATTGTTATTAGGGAGGCGTTCACATATTACGTATTGCCTTTGGGCTGGGGGGATATGGGGGTGGGGGATGGCGGGGATGGGGGGAGCTCAACTGTGACATTCAATGATATATAATATTTAAAAAAAGCTTTATTTGGAAAAGGAGGAAAGGGGGGGGGGCGGGGCGTGTTGTAAGAAATCAATAAAAAAAAGCATTACGTAATAAGTGAATGACTCCCCCTTATGTTGTTTTCATCTTTTTTGATATTTCAATGGATTCAATAATATCTACATAAATGTATTTCTAGCAAATATGTTAATCAGGAATTATTCGTCGAACGAAATGTTCATGTCATTATGATAAGTAAACCAATAGGCAAACAGTTTAACCTCCATGTCCGACCATATCGTCCCGAAGCTCAAACCCCTTAGAATTCGAACAAAACTTTGAATAATAAAAAAAAATCTGCTTTAGCATCCAACCTTTTTTTTTTTCGGGGGGGGGGGTCCGATTTCCAGGAAGCAATTACATGGCCATTACTGTGGTCATTACTGTGGTCATTACTGTGGTCATTACTGTGGTCATTACTGTGGTCATTACTGTGGTCATTACTGTGGTCATTACTGTGATGATTACTCTGATCATAACTGTGGTCATGTCTGTGACCATTACTGTGGTCATCGTATGGTCATTATTGCGGTCATTACTGTGATCATTACTGTGGTCATTACTGTGGTCATTTCTGTGATGATTACTGTGATCATAACTGTGGTCATGTCTGTGACCATTACTGTGGTCATCGCATGGTCATTACTGTGGTCATTACTGTGATCATAACTGTGGTCATTTCTGTGGGTCATTACATGATCATTACTGTGATCATTACTGTGGTCATTACATGGTCATTACTGTGGTCATTACTGTGATCATTTCTGTGGTCATTACAGTGGTCTTTACTGTGACCATTACTGTGGTCATTACTGTAGTCATTACTGTGACCATTACTGTGGTCATTACTGTGACCATTACTGTGACCATTACTGTGGTCATTACTGTGACCATTACTGTGGTCATTACTGTGACCATTACTGTGGTCATTACTGTAGTCATTACTGTGACCATTACTGTGGTCATTACTGTAACCATTACTGTGGTCATTACTGTGATCATGACTGTGGTCATTTCTGTGACCGTTACTGTGGTCATCGTATGGTCGGTCATTACTGTGGTCATTACATGGTCATTACTGTGGTCATTATTGTAGTCATTACAGTGTTGTTGTTTGTTATTCTGTTCATTTGTTTGTTTTTCGCTCATCTTTCCTGTGATATATATATATATATATTTTCATCTTTTCTCCCTATGTTTTTATTTCTTATAAATGATAACACCTGTTTTATTTCCCATACAATATTCACCGTTTAAAAATTAACTATCTTCTCTGCAAATTCCCCCCCCCCCCGAATTCGAGTTTGCAAAGATCCAGGAATTAATCAGTATATTGATATATATATATATATATATATATATATATATATATATATATATATATATATATATTTTATTGGGTAAAAAAAATATTGGGAGATCGGGCAAAATGGAATTCGGAATATTACCAGGAACGGAATTTAGTTCGGATATGGAGGTAAGACTGTAAATTTACAATATGATTAGTTTAATGTCGGCCTTGGATTATTGTTTTCTGTTTTCTCATATTTTATAAAAAAAATAATAATAATAATAATCATACATGGTTCTACACATGGGCGTCGCTAGAATTTTTCCATGGGGGGAGGCAAAAATCTTTCCAGGGGGGGGCAAATAACAACTTTATGACATTTTTTTTAATGTAGGGGGAATGCCCCTCCTTGTCCCCCCCCCTGTTGAATACGCCCATGGTTCTACATATGTTATATTTAAAGTTGATTTTTTTCGTTTATATTACCATGAGAAGCTACATAGACATCGCTGACAGTGGTTTAAAAAACGGAAAATATCAGACCCATAGCCTGGTCGCTATTAATTTGAATTTATTGTTAGTGTTTTTATACGATTATTATTTATATGTAAACATCGATGTGCACCATTAATAAGTTGGTGTGGTTTCAAAATCATTAGCAGTTGTAAATACCCCCCCCCCACGTCCCCCCAGTCCATCCCTTCACACTCAATATATTATGGGTTGTATTTTTATTTTTTTTTGGTCTCCAGCACATTCAGAGAATCATTATGTAGCTCCAATGCATCAATCGGCATCACATTACTTCAACCACTGAAAGTAACAAAAATCATAAATTACATTTTTGTGTAATGTGTAATATTTCTACTCGTGTTTCTTTTTGGTATATTGGTTTGTTGTTTATCATTATCATTATCTTTTTTTTTTACTTGTCTGATTTCTACCGACTAATAAAACATTACACACACATATCATAGCGGACTTCTTGTTGCACATTTTTAAAAAAAAAAATATCTCTTACATCGTGTGCACAGTATGAAATATATATTACTGGATAATATACTGTTAAATGCTCTCGGGAATTCGCTAAAGCACGGGCGGTAGGTTCAAAAAACACAGCATTTAATAATCTATTTACAGCGAGCAACTAGACTGGCCACGGTTCTACACTTCCGGTTTCCTCATCACAACTCGGCTGGTTTTTTTTTTTTTTTTTTTTTTTTTTTTTTTTATTTTTTTTAATTTTTTTTTTTAAATTTATTTAATAATTTTTTTTTATAAATTAATTTTAAATATAATAATATAAAATGTATATTTTTATATAGGAAAAAGTGGATTGAAGTGTTGAAAAGGGGTGGGGTTTTTTTTATTTATCATTAAAATGTGGATTATTTAATTTCTTAAATTTTAGGGTTCTATTTTTAGTGATTTTTTTTATAATTCTGATAAAGAAAAGATTGAATTCACTTTACAAAAATTAAATTAAAAAGGAGATGATTTTTTACCATATCTTATACTCAAATCTAAAAGATTTATAGCTGAAAGAGTTTGAATAATGAGGATATTTTTAAATTTATTTTTTTTATTAAAAAAATTTAATCTTTTACTCATATTAAAAAATTTATATATTTATTTTTTTATTTTTTTTTTTTAATTTAATTTAATATTATATATAATATTTATTTTCATTTTAGATTTTTTTTCAATTTATTTTTTTTTTTTATTTTCTCATTTATTTAAAAAATAAATTAAAAATTTTTATTTCTGTTTTTAATTTTTTATAGTTAAATTAAGGGGCCAACATTATTTGTATATTGTAAATCTTTAAATATTAAATTTTCCCCTTAATTACACTTTAAAAATAAAGAGATAAAAAGGATCCTCATTGTTCATTAACCAGTGAAAAAGGATATAATGAAAAAGTAATTTATGGAAAAAGAGTTTATTTTGTGTTTTGTATTTTTTAAAATTTAAAATCTCTCTCCCTATCCATAATTACTGCGGCAAAGATAATGTTAAGAAGAGGAAGTGGAGAGGGTTTTATTTTTTAAGGGAGTGTTAAATTTTATATAAATTGCCCATTATTAAAAAGTAATTTTTTATTTTCCCAATTTAAAAATTTATTTTGTTTTTTTTTTATATTTTTACGATTTTAATAGGATTTTATGGGGTGGTTTTAAAAAAAATTCTAAATATATTTAATATGTAGTGGTTTTAAAGATTATTTTAAAATATTAGAAAAATGAGGTTGGTTTGGTTTATTGGAGTTTTAATTTTTAGGGATTCAAGCATCTTCCTTGGATTAAAAAATTTTTAATTTTATTTTTCAGAAACAAAAAAGGATATGATTTTATGATTTTTTTTAATTTAATATTTAAGTTCTCCTCCTTGTCATCTGCAAGGCCCCCATATATTGAGAGATGGGAGTCCAAATTAGGGGGTTTTTTTTATTGTCCAAGTTTTGTTTATTAAAATTGATATTAGAGAGGGATTTATTGATGATTAAGTTGCAGTGGTGGAGAAGGGGATTTTAATTTTAATTTACCAAAGAAATATTTTTTTTTTTTTCCATCATTCATAGGAAGCTCAGTTAGAGAATATTAGAAAATTTAAATTGAGATTAAGATTTGATTTTTTTAGATAAGAGGGGTTTCTTCCCTTCTCTCTTCCTAAAAATCTTATTATTTTTTTCAATTTTTTTTTTTATTTTTGTTTTCTCTATAATTATTTTTTTTAATTTTTTTTCTTAATTATTTTGGTCCAATTTATTTTTTTTTTTTTTTTTTTTTTTTTTTTTTATATTTCCCATTTTTTTAATTTCTTCTTTTTAACGTCACACAGTCGCTGCTTTCAATACGTGAATTATACGGTGCGCTGGTCTACGGGAATTCCCTATTCATCGCGCACCAACAAGGGCAGAGAGAGAGAGAGAGAGAGAGAGAGAGAGAGAGAGAGAGAGAGTTATAACAACACAAAGCTTCTTGATGCTGAAATACATGTATTAATAACATCAATTTAATACAAGAAATAATGTTCTGAGCGATATTTTTCTCGATGGTATATAGTATATATAAATGGGTTAAAACATAAAAGATGTGTCTAAATTATTTCAGACCAAATAAAAAAAACGGGGACAACATATAAAAACAACATATATCTCATCAACTATTTTATTTTAAAAATTGCGTGAAAGCTGTTAAAGGGGGGGGGGGGGGGGGCTTTAAGCTATGCAACCCATTATCTATTTCTTTTTTACCCGATTCTTTCCCTTACCATCGTGAGGAAAAGTTATGTAAGAAAAACAAGATATCGATTCCGCTCCCTAATCCTGAAATGTGATTGGCTGATTATAGTAACATACATTGGAATGATCGTCAAGTCGGTCAACGAGCGAGTGTGCGAGGGAACTTGGACTCGTGAGAGAGAGAGAGAGAGAGAGAGAGAGGAGAGAGAGTTACGTAGAAAAAAATCAACCAGAGAATAGACTGTAAAGAGGAGGGGGATTGCATTGCACATTTTCGGGAATTCACCCTTTACTTTTCTATCTAGAAACGGAGTTGGTAGATAGAATGTTTACAAATGAATTCAACTTGGTTTACCTTCGTGTAGTAAGGAATTGTGGAATTAACTATGTGTGAAGATACACTATTTCATTAACAAATTATGGATACTATTGAAGGTAAGTGATCATTATTAACTTCACTTTGGTTGAATTTTTTTTTATTATAGTTCCATTTAAACAAAAATCTATAATCATTTTTTTTGTTTAAATATAGTCGCTAGCTATATCAATCAAAACACAGGTGTGTGTCGACTTGTGTTTGTGAATGCGTTGTCATTCGTAGCACATGGGGGGGGGGGGTATGGTTAATCTTCTAGCAGACGGTTTACTCTCTTCTGTCTATTTTATCATTTGAGTTTTATATTTAACGTAACTGCTTTTTGTGTGTACGTGAGTGTTTGCTGACAGATATATGATTGATTGGTTGTAATCTCCTGATCATATCCCCCCCCTTCATTTCTCCCCAAGCACGGTAAGCAGTTTCGACACACATACTAGCAGCAGACAGACAACTGATAATAGCAGGGCAGGAAGATTTTAGAGAAATGATTCATAGGGGGGGGGGGATTGCAAGGAGGGGTGTGGGGGTAGGGGGTGTTTGGGAGGTGCCAGCCAACAGGTATTTATTTTTTTCTAAATATGATCCAGACTTATCGGGTGGAGTGGAACTTTAAAAAAAAATTTTTATAATTATTACTCAACGCGGCCTGATTGGTCGAAAATTAGCATTATTATTATTTGCTGCGATTCTGCTAGCATGGCAATCATCTCGGAAATGGCACTGTTTAATGATGGTTTTCAGACGAAATAATTATGTTTAACACTGTTTATGTTTACCAGGTGGCTAAACTAAACATTGCTGCGGAGAATAAAATAATGCGGGGAAAAAAAACTGCTGCAAGCGTATACGCTGTTAAGTCTGCAGATGTAATTTATGTATCACGATTGATCAGAGATCGTCATATCTGATTTGACTCAATCAACGCACATTTTTTGATTGAATTTTTTTTTTATTTTTTTACCAGTCATTGCTAACAACGTGGTATCAGCCAAATACATCAGTTGTTCACAAGACTGTTGGCGTACACTTAATTTAAAGACGGCATATTAGTGTATTTCACTTCCTGGAGTGCCGACTTATCTCTGTATCATGCACATTTCTTTTAGAACTCGTGGTATTTAACAATACTCTATTGTAAATTGTCTGTAGCTTATTAAAACTATTACCTGTATGATTATGACATATAAGGGCGTTTATTTGTACCCAGTATTATCAATAAGTTTAACGTATACACTGTTCCTAAGGCCAGAGGCGTACCTAGGGTGGGGAAAAGGGGGGGTCAAAATTCGAAAGTCCCTACCGGGCCCCAGCTTGGGGGGCCCAAAAAATTTATATTAAATATTAAGTACATCATTTCATGTCATGGTGTCTAATGTCAAAATTCAGGGGCCCCCGAAGAGCACAAGCCCCCCCCCGGGTTCCCAAATCCCTAGGTTCGGCACTGCCTAAGGCTCCATTGGCTCTTGGAGTACCTAATTAGTCAAACCTTTCTTGGGTTTTACGGGCAATAGGCGGAGACTTTCAGATTTCCGGGAAAAATTGTACCTTCCAGTCCTGATAGCGTGAAATTTAATTAGGATTTGTGCTAGGATTGGGGTGGGGTGGGGCGGCATAGTTATGCCGCAGCAAGGAATTCTGGGCCCCGCTTATAAACTTCAATTATATGACCCTCCCTGACCTTCTATGCCCCGATACCTAAGCAAAATAACTCAGTTTCGATATCGAAGGGCCCCCACCCAAGGCTTAAGGCCTCAGATTAAGTGTTCGGTTGGCATCCCCCCTCCCTCTTCGCGCACCTCTGCCGGCCTTTTCCCTAGGCTGTTGTTGTTGTTTTTTTTTTGGCCTATCCATATGAACGTGTCCATAGCTAATGACCTAATTAATTAAATTAATTATTGATCGTTTTTTTTTTGCTTATTGGAGAGGTCTGTGTGTGTGTGTGCGTGCGAAGGGTGGATCAGTTTGGTGCTGGTCGCTACATTCCTAATGACCTTTTGTTGGAACGTGAGGTACATCCCAATTCCCAATACGTGTCTGGAAATGAGGAAAGTTTTTTTTTTACTAAGGGGGTAGGGGAGGGGGGGTCTCCTGTGTTGCCGTCAGCCGAAGTGACTGAGGGGGGGGGGGAAGAGGTGGTAAGGTAAATGTCAATCCAGGTGTGTACACACTTCCCACTTATACGATTTGGGTCGAAACAGTCCCAACCCCCCTCCCGCCCCCCCACGCACCCCCAGAAAAACCAGGCCGTAAAATGATGGACCTCCCCTCTAACTTTACCACATAAACACAAATACAACAACAACACCACACGCACACAATAGACACTTCAATCAACACACTGGCCACGGTGAATGTTTTTGACCCGAAGGTTTGATAACTGACCTGAATGAATGAAAACAACTGTTTCTCTCTCTCTCTCTCTCTCTCTCTCTCTCCCCCCCCCCCCCCCCCACAATAGGTTTTTTATCGGATACGTATATTTCCTACTTCTTACATAGTGTCCAAATATACAGGTGTCTTAGTAAGATGGTTAGCTAGAGTAAGTCTGTTGGTCCCACAGTTTGCTGTTTAACAGAGACATTTATTTTCTAGTGTCCGAATTACTCCGAATGTATGGGTGAACATTCTTTTTAAGATAATAGTAATATTACTTCTGTTGGTCAATAATGTCTCATTCCACATACAGTCAGACAAGATTGAGTGACAGAATCAAAGAATGATATGATAACTAAAAGTGGTTCAACTGGGGCCACATTCAATTCATTGTTGAGCCACTCGTGGCTCTAATAGCTGCGTTACGATCACTCTCGATGTATATTAATTATACAATAGATATTACGCAGTGGCTACGGTTACAGCCAGGCAGAATCCGTATTTTTTTTCCGGGTACCAGCCATAGATATTGCTCCACACCCTAACCCTATTCCTAACCCTAATATATTGGTGCTTGCTGTAACCGTAGCCACTTCGATAAATATATGACATTGTTCCACTGACTTCCCCCTTTTTTTTAATTTTTGTTTTGCTACACATTTAACTCCGTAAATTTTTCGGTCTTTAGACCAAATAAGAGATGTGCTTTGATATTATGCAGATACGCCCCCGTAAGGATGAGCTGAAATCTCTTAGATCCATAAACCACTAATGGGGGCTGTTTATTTAAGGTGTCCTTCTTCTATCCCTCACCATAGGCGGGAGTGATGTTATGCAGAGATAACCAATTATTTATTTTCCACTAGCTCTCAAACGTTGTTGTGTCAATGTACAGTTTCCATTGCAGGGGTGTACCTAGGGTGGGGGGAGGAGGGGTCCAAACTCCAAAGTCCCCCCCCCGAGCCCTAGCTTTAGGGGGGGGGCAGAATATTTTTGTACTTTTAATATTAAGTGCGCTATTTCATGGCATGATGTCGAATAACAAAATGCAGGGGCCCCCAAAGAGGCCAAGCCCTTCCCCCGGGCCACCAAATCCCTAGGTTCGGCACTGTTCCATTGGGTCGGTTACATTGACCGATCTCATCTCATCACGCTGTGTGGCTCATTGTGCTGGAGTGTATTAGTGTTACATATGATACATTATTTTGTTACTAGTCACGAGGTGTAATATCTTCTTCTTAAAATCAGCGAACAGCGTACACACACACACACACACATACAC